>PISX010015893.1:13243-48104 GCA_004024625.1 Mellivora capensis
GTGATACAAAAAATAAAGTTAAATACAATGAAGGATAAAATATGACTATAATAATGAAGTTTCAAAAAAGATTATATTTTTTGCAAGGTATTGTTAAGATAAACTAGTTAAAAATGTTAAAAGAAGAAAAGGTAAAAGTTGAAAAAAATTGTAAAAAAATTAATTAACATTGCAAGACTAAGGAATCATGGGGAGAAAGCCATGAATTCCATGCTTTGCTTTCTCCTCCTCTGGAATTCCGCTGTTCTCCTTGGTAAGTGAACTTGGTCTTGGCTGGATTTCTTGTTGATCTTCTGGGGGAGGGGCCTGTTGTAGTGATTCTCAAGTGTCTTTGCCTGAGGCAGAATTGCAACGCCCTTACCAGGGGCCAGGCTAAGTAATCCGCTCAGGTTCCCTTTCAGGAACTTTTTTTCCCTGAATGCTTTCTGTAGAGTTCCAGAGGACGGGAATGAAAATGGCAGCCTCCCAATCTCCAGCCCAGAGGAGCAAGAGCTCAGGGCCCCACTCCTCAGTGCACCCTCAGAGAAAAGCACTCAATCACTCCCATCTCCCTGGCCTCTGGCTGCGCTCTGAGCTCACCCAGCCTGTGACTAAGCAACTCTGTCTCTGGCACACAGCTCCACCTGGAGTCTCCGAACCCTGCAGATCCCTGAGCTCTTCCAGGGGGTTCTCCCTGGATATTGTGGGGACCCCACTCACAAAGCAGTGTGCCTGCTCCTGTGCTATGGATTACGGTTCAAGATAATCCCGAGTTTAGAGCTCACTCCTTGGCTCTGTCTCTGTAGCCAGCTTCCCCACTCTAATACTTGTGAGTTCTGTGACACTCAGATACCCCCATCCCTCTATGACCCCGTGGGACCTGAGGTCATGCTGTCCCCATATGGGCTTCACCCCGGTTTAGCCCCTGGAGCGATGTCCCTCAGTGGAGCAGACTTTCAAAAGTCCTGATTTTGTGCTCCTTTGCTTTGCTGCTTGCCGGGAGCTGGCCCCTCCCCCCACAGTCTGTCTTCCTGTCACTTTGGATTCACTTCTCTGCCGATCCTTTCAGAAAGTGGTCAATTTTCTGTTTCTAGAATTGTTGCTCTTCTTTTCTTTGATCTTCTGTTTGTAGGTGTTCGGAATGGTTTGATTAGCTATCTAGCTGATCTCCTACTACCTGATGTCATCTCAGCCTGCTACTTCTCCACCATCTTGACTCCTCCTTAAAGAAGAATTTTTAAAAATTCTTGGAAACAAATGAAAATGAAGTCACAACTGTTCAAAATCTTTGGGACACAGCAAAGGCAGTCCTGAGAGGAAAGTATATAGCAATACAAACTTTTCTCAAGAAACAAGAAAAGTCTCAAGTACACAACCTAACCCTACACCTAAAGGAGCTGGAGAAAGAACAGCAGAGAAAGCCTAAACCCAGCAAGAGAAGAGAAATCATTAAGATTAGACCAGAAATCAATGAAATAGAAACCACAAGAACAGTAGAACAAATCAATGAAACTAGTAGCTGGTTCTTTGAAAGAATTAGTAAGATTGATAAATTTCTGGCCAGACTTATCAGAAAGAAAAGAGAAAAGACCCAAATTAATAAAATCATGAATGAAAGAGGAAAGATCACAACTAACACCAAAGAAATACAAATAATTATAAGGACATATTATGAGCAACTATATGCCAGCAAATTTGACAATCTGGAAGAAATGGATGCATTCCTGGAGACATATAAACTACCACAACTGAACCAGGAAGAAATAGAAAATCTGAACAGACCCATAACCAGTAAGGAGATTGAAGTAGTTATCAAAAATCTCCTAACAAACAAGAGCCCAGGACCAGATGGCTTCCCAGGGGAATTCTACCAAACATTTAAAGAAGAATTAATTCCTATTCTCCTGAAACTGTTCCAAAAAATAGAAAATAGATAAATTCCAAACTCATTTTATGAGGCCAGCATTACCTTGATCCCCAAACCAGACAAAGACCCCATTAAAAAGGAGAATTACAAACCAATATCCTTGATGAACATGGATACAAAAATTCTCACCTAAAATTTTGCCAATAGGATCCAACAGTACATCAAAAGGATTATTCACCATGACCAAGTAGGATTTATTCCTGGGCTGCGAGGTTGGTTCAACATCCACAAATCAATCAGTGTGATACAATACATTAATTAAAAAAAAAAAGAAGAACCATATGATACTCTCAATAGATGCTGAAAAAGCATTTGACAAAGCACAGCATCCTTTCTTGATCAGAACTCTTCAAAGTGTAGGGACAGAGGTACATACTTCAATATCATCAAAGCCATCTATGAAAAACCCACAGTGAATATCATTCTCAATGGGGAAAAAGTGAGAGCTTTTCCCCTACAGTCAGGAACATGGCAGGGATGTCCACTATCACCACAGCTATTCAACATAGTACTAGAAGTCCTAGCCTCAGTAATCAGACAGCAAAAAGAAATTAAAGGCATCCAAATCAGCCAAGAAGAGGTCAAACTCTCACTCTTCTCAGATGATATCATACTTTATGTGGAAAACCCAAAATACTCTACTCCAAAACTGCTAGAACTCATACAGCAATTCAGTAAAGTGTCAGGATATAAAATCAATGCACAGAAATCAGTTGCATTTCTATATGCCAACAATAAGACAGAAGAAAGAGAAATTAAGGAATTGATCCCATTTACAATTGTACCCAAAACCATAAGATACCTAGGAATAAACCTAACCAAAGAGGCAAAGAATCTGTACTCAGAAAACTATAAAGTACTAATGAAAGAAATTGAGAAAGACACAAAGAAATGGAAAAATGTTCCATGCTCATGGATTGGAAGAACAAATATTGTGAAAATGTCTATGCTACCTAAAGCAATCTACACATTTAATGCAATCCCTATCAGAATCCCACCCATTTTTTCATAGAAATGGAACAAATAATCCTAAAATTTATATGGAACCAGAAAAGATGCCTAATAGCCAGAGTTATGTTGAAAAAGAAAAGCAAAGTTGGCGGCATCACAATTCCGGATTTCAAGCTCTATTACAAAGCTGTCATCATCAAGACAGTATGGTACTGGCACAAAAACAGACACAGAGATCAATGGAGCAGAAGAGAGAGCCCAGAAATAGACCCTCAACTCTATGGTCAACTAATCTTTGACAAAGCAGGAAAGAATGTCCAGTGGAAAAAAGACAGCCTCTTCAACAAATAGTATTGGGAAAATTGGACAGCCACATGCAGAAAAATGAAATTGGACCATTTCCTTACACCACACACGAAAATAGACTCAAAATGGATGAAAGACCTCAATGTGAGACAGGAATCCTTCAAAATCCTTGAGGAGAACACAGGCAGCAACCTCTTCAACTTTAGCTGCAGCAAATTCTTCCTAGAAATATTACCAAAAGCAAGGGTTGCAAGGGCAAAAATGTTGGGACATCATCAAGATCAAAAGCTTTTGCACAGCAAAGAAAACAGTTAACAAAACCAAAAGACAACTGACAGAATGGGAGAAGATCTTTGCAAATGACATATCAGATAAAGGGCTAGCAACTAAAATCTATAAAGAATTTGTCAAACTCAACAACCAAAGAACAAACAATCCAATCAAGAAATGGGCAGAAAACATGAACTGACATTTCGGCAAACAAGATGAATTCTTTGATTCAAAAAAAAAAAAAAAAATGATGGCCAAGAAACACATTAAAAAATGCTCAACATCACTTGGCATCAGGAAAATATAAATCAAATCCACAGTGAGATACCACTTCACACCAGTCAGAATGGCTAACATTAACAAGTCAGGAAACGACAGATATTGGTGAGGATATGGAGGAGAAAGGGGAACCCTTCTACATTGTTGGTGGGAATGCAAGCTGGTGGAGCCACTTTGGAAAACAGCATTGAGGTTCCTCAAAAAGTTGGAAATAGAGCTACCCTATGACCCAGCAATCTCACTACTGGGTATTTAGATACAAATGTAGTGATACAAATATAGTGATAAAGATACAAATGTAGTGATCCAAAGGGGCACGTGCACCCAAATGTTTATAGCAGCAATGTCCACAATAGTCTAACTATGGAAAGAACCTAGATGTCCATCAACAGATAAATTGATAAAAAGAGGTGGTATAGATACACACACACACACACAACACACACACACACACACACACACACACACACAATGGAATACTATGCAGCCATCAAAAAATGAAATCCTGCCATTTGCAACACATGTGGATGGAACTAGAGGGTATCATGCTAAGTGAAATACATCAATCAGAAAGACAATTACCATATGATCTCTCTGATATGAGGAATTTTAAAGGCAGGGCAGGGGGTCATGGGGGGTAGGGAAGGAAAAAATGAAACAAGATGAGATCAGGAGGGAGACAAATCATAAGAGACTCTCAATCTCATGAAACAAACTGAAGGTTGCTGGGAGGTGGGGGTAGGGATAGAGTGGCTGGGTTATGGACATATGTGATATGGTGAGTGTTGTGAAATGTGTAAGCCTGATGATTCACAGAACTGTACCCCTAGGGAAAATAATACATTATATGTTAATATAACAAATAAATAAATAAATCATACCTTAAGACCAAAAAAAGAATGATTGTAAGTGTATCAGTCAGTTGTTTACCCTTGAGATCTTGTGCTGACTGGGAACAGCATCATGAGAGTACATAATACCATATATCACTAGCCTGGGAAAAGACCAAAATTCAGAATTCAAAGTATGGTTTCTTGAGGCACCTGGGTGGCTGAGTGGGTTAAAGCCTCTGCCTTCAGCTCAGGTCATGGTCTCAGGGTCCTGGGATCGGGCCCCACATTGGACTCTGCTCAGCGGGGAGCCTGCTTCCCCTTACCTCTCTTCCTGCCTCTCTGCCTATTTGTGATCTCTCTCTGTCAAAATAAATAAATAAATAAATTTTTAAAAAGTATGGTTTCTACTAAATGTGCATTGCTTCACACCATCATAAAGTAAAAAAATCGTAAGTCAAACAATTATAAGTCAGGGGCCACCTGTAGTTAGATCTCATTTTTTTTAAGATTTTATTTATTTGACAGACAGAGATCACAAGTAGGCAGAGAGGCAGGCAGAGAGAGAGGAGAAAGCAGGCTCCCTGCTGAGCAGAGAGCCCGATGCGGGACTCGATCCCAGGATCCTGAGATCATGACCTGAGCCGAAGGCAGCAGCTTAACCCACTGAGCCACCCAGGTGCCCCTAGATCTCATTTTTTTATCCATTCACCTACTCTATGCTTTTTTTTTTTTTTTACATTTAAAGTAGTTATCAATAGATTAGGACTTACTGTTGGCCTTTTGTTCATCCTTTCCCCAGAGAGAAGCTGGTATTTGGTATTTTTCTTCTGCTCACTCCACTTTGAGCCTGGGGAAGAGCTCTAGTGGATAACTGTGCACTAATCCAAACCTTTGCTTTTGTTCCTCAGTGTGTCTCAGGAGTCTAGAGTATGCCAGGGCTATCAGTACTCTCAAATAGGAGAGACAGACATAAGTCTCCTAGGTAGCCCCCAGAAAAACTAAAACCTTGGATGTGTAATCCAACCTTTCCCTCCGCAGGGAAATGCTGGAACTAGGGATTTTTCACCCATCAACACAGCACTGAGACAAGAAGAAAGGCTATGGCAAATACTTGTGTGTTCGTCCAGACTGACAACTTCATTTTTAACAGCTCCCAACCTAGGAGCCTTTCCTATCATCATCCAGCTTTAGGCAAAGATTAAACTAGAACATGGTCCGAAATGTCAAAACATTGGACATGATTTTAATGCTTTCTTTCCCTCCTCAGAGAGAAACTGGGAACTCGGTGTTTTCCTCCCAATCATGTGGCACTGTACCAGGAAGGATTACAGTGAAAAAGAGCTTCAAATTCTCCAGCCCGCTTTGATGCAGCTGGTTTTGCTCTCACCATGATAGTAGGATCTTCTCAATTGGTTTCTAGACCTCTCACAAAGGATATTGATCCATGTACTGTTGTTGAATTGGTGTATCCATGGGGGGAAAGGAGGATAAAGGACTTCCTACTCTGTCAACTTACTCCGACTTAACCATTTTTAACCGTATAATTCAGTGGCATTAAGAACATTTACATTGTTTTGCTGCCTCACTGCAATCCAGAACTCTTCTTGTAGAACTGAAACTCTAGACCTATTAAACAATAACTTCCCATTCCCCCACCCCCAGCCCATGGCAACCACAATTTTATTTTCTGTAAAATGTCTATGAATTTGGTTATTCTGGGTATCTCATATAAATAGAATCATATGGTATGGGGCGCCTGGGTGGCTCAGTGGGTTAAGCCTCTGCCGTCGGCTCAGGTCATGTTCCCAGGGTCCTGGGATCGAGCCCCGCATCAGGCTCTCTGCTCAGGAGGGAGCCTGCTTTCTCCTCTCTCTCTCTCTCTCTCTGCTTGACTCTCTGCCTACTTGTGATCTCTCTGTGTCAAATAAATAAATAAATAAAATATTTTTTAAAATAAAGAAATAAATATAATCATATGGTATTTGTCCTTTTTTGACCAGCTTATTTCACTCAGGAAGATGTCCTCAAAGTTCATCCATGCTGTAGCATGTGTTATATCTCGTCTTTGAAAATGAGAACTAGGAAAGCTGAGTCAAATGACAGCAGTGGTAGGAAAAAAAAAAGACAGCAGTAGAAACAGCAAAGACATGATTTGATATAAACATTAGAACTGCCAAAAAGCTCAAAAACCAATGATATCAGAAAACTCTTAGAGTGAAAAAAAAGAGAAAGACATGGAATTTAGGAAGGGGGGATGCGACAAAGGAGAAAAGGTTTGAGAATGCTCAGAATGAGGGTAAAGAGAAATGCCTGTGAAAATGGATCCCAGAAAGAGAGGAACAACTGGTCTAGATCAGAGAAGGTCAGGGGGCTCCAGGAGAGATCTTTTTCAAAGATTTTATTTATTTATTTGACAGACAGAGATTACAAGTAGGCAAGAGAGGCAGGCAGGGAGAGAGAGGAGGAAGCAGGCTCTCCGTGGAGCAGAGAGCCCGATGTGGGGCTCGATCCCAGGATCCTGGGATCATGACCCGAGCCGAAAGCAAAGGCTTTAACCCACTGAGCCACCCAGGCGCCCCGTCCAGGAGAGATTTTTGTCAAGAGGATGAGTTGATAAGAAACCTAATACAACTGAATACACTAAAAAGATAGACAACTGGAGGAACTTGGCTTTGTATTCATGATATATACATAGAAAAATAAGCAAACATAAAAACAAGATAAATATTAAGCCCAAGGAAAGCAAATTTGGGTAGGAAAGGAAAAGTCATCATATGACTGTCAATAACAGCTATCAATAATAATCAGCTGTCAATAACATTTATAAAAATAGAACAATATAAATAATATAAACTCTAAGTACTCACCTAACCAAAATTGCAATATGACTATGTTGGAAGGTCAGGTATAGGGGTGAGTTCTCTCATCTGCTATAATGTCTTTCATAACAGGAAAACAATAGATTATGTATAATACCCCTTTTTAAAAGTAATAATATAAACATGTTATTTAGATATATGAAGGTAAATACTAAAAGAATCAGATAAAATAGTTTAACATATTTGCTTCTGAGAAAGGAGAAACAGAGAAGATGGGGTAGGGGCTGCTATTCTTTCATAAGAAACCTGTGGAATTATTTGACTCTTTAAACTACATGTATCTAAAACTTCAGTGCAGATTAAAAACTTATATTAAGGGTAATATCCATACTCTTAAAGTCATCTTCCTTAAGTCCCAGCATAATGAACTAGACAGAGAATATAGATGATTCAACATGGCATTTGTTATTTTATAGTTGTTACGTACAGTCATCTAAGAAAATGGGCACACGGCATACTTAATTATAAAACTAGCAGGTTCGTGACAATTAAACACAATATGCAGTCTTGAATAGATCATGCACCAAAAGAAAGATCTCTCTGTTTATCTTTCTTATCTATCACATTGTTGGAACAATTGCCAAAATGAGACTAAGGTCTGTAGATTACATAAAACTATTTTATCAATGTTATTTCTTGATTTTGATAACTGTCCTATGGTTACGTAAGGGAATTTCCATCTTCTTTAGAAATACAAACTGAACAATTTATGGGTAAAGGAATATCAGGTCCCCACTTTATTCTCAAATAGTTCAGAAAAAATTTACATCTATAATTATCTTTCAATATAGAAAGAATGATAAAGCAATTAGTGAACCCATGTAAAGGGTGTATTGGAGTTCTCTGTACTAATATTGCAACATTTCTGTAAAGTTGAATTATTTCAGAATAAAAATAATAGGCAAGCCAATAGACAACAATACTATGTGGCTAGGTGGATGGCTCCAAGATACTCACCCTTACTTCACCCCTCTAATGATGATATGCTACTCCCACTCTGAAAAACCCTTTTCTGTAAAGTATAGCGGTTTGCACATTTAAAAAACTCACTTCAGGGGCGCCTGGGTGGCTCAGTGGGTTAAGCCTCTGCCTTAGGCTCAGGTCATGATCTCAGGGTCCTGGAATCGAGCCCCACATCAGGCTCTCTGCTTGGCAGGGAGCCTGCTTCCCTCCTCTCTGTCTCTGCCCGCCTTTCTGCATACTTGTGATCTCTATCTGTCAAATAGGTAGATGAAATCTTAAAAAAAAAATCACTTCAATCAATCTAGTTTTCATCACAGTTCAGTGTTTGTACTGATTGACACATCCATTCAAAAACTCCTCTAGCAATAGTTACGAGGGAAGCATTTCCTATGCTCTTTTCTGTGAGCATGTATTCTTACCTAGTGCTGATGAGTTAATATGTACCTTTTTTTCACTCCAGCCTAGAATTGTTCTAGTCATTTTAGTCTTTCAAAATACAAATGAAAGGAACCAACTATTTTATTTCCACATTGTATTAGTGAGAACTACATATGGCTAAAAGTACATCAATTAAAAACTTATTTTTCTGACTTAACAAAATGTCAAATGGTAGGCTAGTGCTAGCATTTACCCAGCTGCATGATGTCAGGGCTAGTGTTTCTGTGATTCTCTTGGCCTTTCCTTCATGATCATAAGATAGTTGCTCCATTCTCAAACATCAAGTTCAAGGCAGGAGGAAGGAAGGAAGAGCAGCACTAATTATATTTCTCCTCTTCCCAGTAGACTTCTGTTTACATCTTATTTACTAGAACTGGGTCACATGGCCACCCTTAAGGAGGGGTAGGGGAGGCAGGGAAAGCAGAGAAGAAGACTGTCACAACTGGCTTCTTAGACCATGGATCTCGCCTGGGAATCAATCCTACTTGCATAAGGCTGAGCACATTGCCACTCTGAACAAAATCAGGGTTCTGTTAGAAAATAAGGAGGAATTTTAGGGAGATTGGGAAAGCAACCAGAAGGATCTCCCAAACATTTCCACTTCCAGTCCTCAGACTATTGGTTACAGCCTCGTCGTTCCAAAAACTGCCAGTCCCTGCATTTGATACAAAACCCTACCTGGTAACTAATTCCTTTTTCTTAATTCCTGGCATATACATGGTCCCATAAATAGTTTAGACTGGTCCTACTGGCACTTGGGAAGTTGCTTTCTGGGTTGTCCAGCAAATTTAACTCTTTCGAGTTGGGTCTACCTTCTTAATTTGAACTCTGAAAATGAAGCGTCCACAAAGTAGATATACATAAAGACCTTCCTGTCAGTTAAGACCTAAGTCTTATGGACAACTTTCAAAAATTTATGAAAGGAATATACTGGTAAAGAGAAGGTAAGCTTGTCAGATAATTCTATAAACGTAACTTATGTGTCATATGAATACATGGAGCCCCTGCATTTATTCATCATAATGCCTGTTGCAGAAAGGCCGGGGAGATGTTAGAAGCCAATTTGTGGCAAGTGTAACATTTATATTAGTCAAATAACAGCTTTACTAGTCTAGCAAACTACTCAGTAATGAAAGCTTTAGCAGTCTGTGTATCATCTGCGGGGCTGGCAGTTGCACATAATTGTACAATTATTCTTGCGACTGATATCTTCATGTCTTCTGGCTGCAGGAGAAAATTGAAGCCAGAGGAGAAAACAAGTTGCGTAGGAAAAAACACATAGAAAGAGAAAGCTAAGAAACAGGGATCAGTCCAACAAGGGCCTTCATGGACAAGACTGTCAAAGGAAAAGGGAAAATGTAATATTAATTAGAATATGACTCAGTTCCAGCTCACTAAAGTGCTCTTTTACTGTGTCCAATATAGTGTTGACTCAATAGAGGTTTTTTGTGTGTGTGAGATTACCAATCTTTTATTTTTTTAATGTTTTTTTATTTCTTTTCAGCGTAACAGAATTCATAGTTTTTGCACCACACCCAGTGCTCCATGCAATGTGTGCCCTCCATAATACCCAATAGAGTTTTTTGTTTCATTAATTTATGTTCACTCTCACAATTTTTTTAAGTAAACTCTACACCCAGCATGGGGCTTGAACTCATGACTCTAAAATCAGGAATTGTACGCTCTACCAACTGAGCCAGCCAGGCAGCCCTCACTCTCACAATTTTAAATTGCTTTTTTTGTGTACAGTCCATCAGTTCTTTACTCAGATCTGCCTACTTCTATTTTGTAACTTCTTGTTCTTTATCTCTTTGAAGAGTTGGAACATAATTTTTTAAATCTTTTTTTTTTAATTCCTTTAGGAGTGAATCCATCTGATTGATTATATTTTTAACTATCTTTTGTAGCAGCAGTAGCTTCTCAAAAAGCTAATTTCTATTTGGGGGTGGAAGACTAATCGTAGGTGGGGTTGGTCTTTGTTGTTCTTGTTGTTTTGTCTTGTTTTCTCTCTCTGTGATCACTCCTCTCTATCTGTAAGTTTTGCAGCTGCCTTCACTCAGCCCCCAAGGAGACTTACCACCTGAGTCCAGAGCCAGGTCTTACACTAGAGGAACAGCTCCAAACACAGAATGACAGGGCTATTTTCAATTGAGTCACTAAGCCAAATGAGTCCCACTGCTGGGTTTGCTCTACTTCCTCCTGCCCCCTGCAGGGATTCAGCTTTATAAGGCCACAACTTCAAGCCATGATCAGAACTGTCTCCACCTCCTTTCATGGTCAGGGAAGGCCCCCCTAGCCTTTGCTTTTACAGTCATGCTTGCCCTGGTGCCCCATCACATGTGGGTTGCTTTGCTTTTCTTTCCCCTGCAGAAGAGACACTCCTAACGCCTATTTCAAGACCTGCAGCCCAGCAGGCTAATGCTGTGATCCCAGCATACTGTGGAGTGTTTCCATTTCTGACCCATGAAAATGTTTAGTTATTGCTTGGTTTGGGATTTTTTGTTTTGTTTTGGTTTGGCTAGGTTTCAGTTTCAGTTTTAGTTTGGGGTTTTTTCCGCCCATAGCTATGTCTTCTAAGTTTGAAGCAAGGATACACTCAGAGCATCACTTGGTGGGGAAGTCTGGAAAGAAAATAAAGACAGGTATAGCTTATATTCCCCACTGTCTCAGTTTCTTGCTCGTTTCTATTTCTTTTTCCCCCACCAGATGTCATGTGTTTCTTTGGTTAGTCGGTTGGTTAGTTGTTTGAAACCAGAATGTCATCTCTGCTGTAAACATGACTGTTTAGGCCATGGCGTTTTGAGTCTTAACAGCCCTACATCCTGGGTTAGATTCCCTTCTGCTTCCATATGTGTACCAGCAGGAGAATCTTCCATCGGTATATTCCTGAGCTGGAATTACCATGGGTGACGTTTCTTAAGCTTTTAGGGGTGCAGAAAATAGCTACGTATCTCCTCTGATGTGTTTTCTAGCCTTCTTTCAGGCCAGCAGAAATACTGCTTTCTCTACCACTTTTTCTGTGGTGGCACAACCCAATTCCTTACTCTTGTGTACTGTTTCCATTTCCCCCACGACATCCATAGTTCTTCAGGTAGCGTCAGATGTTTCTTTCCAAACTTGCCCTGTTCCCAGATTGGTCCCATTCCCCCTCTACAACACACTCACACTGTTTGTCCCACCGATGGCATCCTTCCTGCTATGTTCTTTCCACTTGATCTCAAGATAAAAAATGTATTTTTAAAGCTAGTGCTGTTCCTTTCCACATCCAGATTTGCCGCTCCCAAAGCCCAAGCAATCTTTTACTGATCCTATATTGAACTTTGAGTCCTCCCTCTTGGTCTGCAGTGTTTCCTCTGCCTCTGAGCAAACATGTTATCTAGAGCCAAAGTATTCTGCCACCACAGGCCAAGAAGATGACATAGCCCTGTAGAGGAAGAGTCTACTGGGGGGGCGGGGGGTAGAAAAACATATATATGGCTACAGATACAAATATATGGATATCCTTACAAACTTGTGGCAAAGGGGCTTTCTTAAATAAGATGCTAAAAGAAAAATCGTTTTAAAAAAAAACATGAAAAAAAGGGGGTGCCTGGGTGGCTCAGGGAGTTAAAGCCTGTGCCTTCGGCTCAGGTCATGATCCCAGGGTCCTGGGATCAAGCCCCATATCGGGCTCTCTGCTCAACAGGGAGCCTGCTTCCTCCTCTCTCTCTGCCTGCTTCTATGCCTACTTGGGATCTCTGTCTGTCAAAAAAAAAAAAAAAGAAAAGAAAAAAAGACTGGTCAGTTTGGTTACATCCAAATTTTGGTCCGAATGATCCAAGACTACATGAACAAAGCTGAAAATAAGCAAAACTGATTAAGAAAAAGTATTTCCACATACTTAACAAAAGATAATTTTACAAGGTCACTTGGGTGGCTCAGTCACTTGAGCATCCTACCTCGGTTTCAGCTCAGATCATGATCTTATGGGTTGTGAAATCAAGCTCCAGGTAGGGCTCCATGCTCAGTGGGGAATCTGCTTGAAGGTTCTCTCCCTTCCTCCAACTTGTGCTGCTCTAGCTCTCTCTCTCAAAATGAATAAATAAAATCTTAAAAAATAATAAAAATAAATTTCAAAAAGATTATTTTGTGGATTAATAAGAAAAAGACTAACAGGGGCACCTGGGTGGCTCAGTGGGTTGAGCCTCTGCCTTCCGCTCAGGTCATGGTCTCAGAGTCCTGGGATTGAATCCCACATGGGTTCTCTGCTCAGTGGGGAGGCTGCTCCCCCACTCTGCCTGCTGCTCTGCCTACTTGTGATCTCTCTCTTTCTGTCAAATAAATAAATAAAATCTTTTTAAAAAAATCTGAGAACTCTGGAAAACATTGTTTAAAAAAAAGAAAAAGAAAAAGACTAACAACATGACAGAAATGCAAATAAGGTTATGAACAGAAGATTTACAGAACAGAAAATATAAATTGTCCAATACACATATGAAAAAAGAGTCTCAGTCTCACCAGAAACCATGAAAATACAAATGAAAACAATAATATGTCATTAATAAAATTAAACATTTAAATAATATTATTTCTCTCCATTAGATTGGCAAAAGTGTTTAATTTTATTAATGAGCTTTTGTAAGGTTTTGAGGAAGTGAGTACTCTCAAATACTGCTAGAGGGAGTGTAAATTAATTCCACCCTACACCCCAGCAGTTCCACATATAGATTTCTAACTAGGAGAAACTCTGGCACATACGCACAATACGGCACAGACACTTATGTGAAGGTTCCATGTGGCACTATTTGTCATAGACAAAAATTAGTAACATTCTAACTGTCCATCAATGAGGAAATAGCTAAAGAAATTATAGATACATAATAGCACATTGTGTAGCAGTTAAAAGGAACATACATACAAAACTGTATATTAACTAACTGGGATCAAAATAAAAACTTAAAAATAAATAAAATTTTAGAAGGGGTACCTGGGTGGCTCAGTCATTAAGCATCTGCCTTCGGCTCAGGTCATGATCCCAGGGTCCAGGGATCGAGCTCCACATCGGACTTCTAGCTCCGTGGGGAGTTTGCTTCTCCCTCTCCCTCTGCTGCTCCCCCTGTTTGTGCTCTCTTTCTCTGTCAAATAAATAAAATCTTTAAAAAAATAAATAAGTAAATAAGTTAAAAAAATAAAATAAAAAATTTTAGAAACAGAATACACCAAATTTATTTGTGTCAACATGGATAAATCACAATTGAAAAAGGCAAGTTGCAAAATACTATATATAATAGGATACCATTTTGTCGCACAAACACACAAATGACACTAAAATGATATTCTGGAAGTTCATAATAGTGGTTATCCCTGGAAATTGGGGAGAAGTATATATATATCAAGTTGGACGTGGCATAATAGCAGCACACATTAATTAAGCTTACTACGTGTGATATGGTATTTAAGAGTTTTACATCTATTATTATTACATGTAATCCTTAAAACAACCCAATGGAGTAGGTATTAGTAACATTTTCATTTTCCACATAAGGAAACTTAGGCACAGACAGGCTAAGTAACTTGCCTACAGGTGCACAGTTAATTGGCAGAACTAAAGGTGAGCCTGGGCAATCTGGCGCCTGCCTTCCCTTAGTTACTCGCCCGTGAGACAGCACAGCAGGGAATGGCGGGGGCGGTGGAGTAGTGCTACGAGGGGCCTTCTCAGCAGCTTTAGCTGTAGTTTCCTGGCATTTTTGAAGAAAAATATATTATTCAGGGATGACTTATATAGTTAAAATTTAATTTTAAATAGGAAAAGCAATTGTTGATATAGCTTAGATGGAACCACCTCTAAAAGAAAAGGAAGATTGAATGAATGGAAGGAAGGAAGGAAAGAAGGAAGGAAGGAAGGAAGGAAGGAAGGAAGGAAGCAGTGTGAGTGGGAGGGAGGAGGGAAAAAGGGAAAAAGACTTTTGTCCCTTTTCATCTATTTAGTGATGAGTTTCAGAGCTCTGGTCTATCAGATGCTTCTCGTGCTCTGTGCCATCATCAAGATTATCTCAGACAAGTTGAGAATAAGGAGATAAAAAGAAAAACAAAACCTCTAGATTGTGACTGTTGGGTCCATGGTCAAAGGAGCGAGACTGATACAAAGCAAAGGTCAAGTAAAGCTTTATTTCACGCCAAGCATCAAGAATCAAACTGACCATGAGAGACTATGGACTCTGAAAAACAACCTGAGGGGTTTTGAAGGGGCGGGGGGTGGGAGGTTGGGGGAGCCAGGTGGTGGGTATTATGGAGGGCACGCACTGCATGGAGCACTGGGTGTGGTGCAAAAACTATGAATTCTGTTACGCTGAAAAGAAATTTTTAAAAATAAATAAATAAATAATTTAATTTAAAAAAAAAAAAGGAATCAAACTGACTGGCCACGGACGTCTCTTGCAAAGAGGCGACGACCCTCTGCCTTACAGACTAGCTTGTAAGGGCAAAGGCCATGTGGTTGGGCCTGGCCACGCACAGGGGACCAATGAGATTGTAACACAGAGAAAGCTGCACAGTCCTACTAGGTCACACATAAGTGACCAACTGAATTACAGTTTACCCTATAGTAGACATTTGAACTAGCCTATCACCTTGGTCAGAATGGGTGCCCAAAAGGCACCCAAAGGGCGGGGCCCATACTCCTTGGTAGCTAGGGGGACAGTATGCGCCCCCACTGATTGGATGTCTCCACCTGGCCTGACCCACCCTTGTATTTGGGCTTTGTTACCTGGGACTGGTTTCCAGGACTTGTTTTTAAGTAAGTTCCCTGAAGGGGGAGGGGCAGGGCCAGGATGGAGCTGCTCTGGCTAAATAGGCCCTTACAGTGAATACCCTCTCTTGTCCACAAATACCGACAGCATTCGTCCAAGGTCATCTGTGAAGAAGCTCTGCCATGAGAAGAGCACTTCTTTGCCCTTGAAACGAATTCCTAACCTGCCCCCCACTCCCCAGAGGACGTGGCTTGGTCTGCAATCATCCTCATGGTCTGGCTCCGACCAACAGAGAAGGACAATTCCAGTCAACCACGATTAAAGCAAGGAAGGAAAGAAAAATTCCTCCTAGTTTCTGGAAAACATCCACTGTCCCCGAGCCCTCCCAGGGGCAGTGGCTACCTCCACCAAAGCAAGGTCCACTTTATCGTCACAGCTGTGTGGGGAAACCGGTTTTCCTAGAAAGCCATTGGAAAGAGAAAAAAACTCTACAAAAGGAGGAACCAAGAAGATACTCTGCCACCAGGAACTGCATGTAACTTTTCCTTCAGCACGGAGAAACTTCGAAGCGCTAGCACAGTGCCCCAAACTGTGTTCTTGGGCTTGGCCAATGCGGTATCTGTGGTCAGCCTCTTTCAGGGTGCAGTGAGGGCTGAGGGAGGTGAGATGTGAGCTCCCCCATGTGGCTGAAGCTGTCTACTAACCCAGATGGGGTGAATGGGTTTTTGCAGGGGATTCCAGATTGCTCAGGTCTATGTGCAACCCATTTATTTTCTTTCGATGTGTTTTTATAGCGTTTTCAGAAATAACATCATTTTGTGATGAGTTCTTGTCCTGAAACATTGAATACTGCAGTGATTATGAGTGGGGTTAGCCCAGAATATTTTTCTCAATAATAAGCAGTGCAACAGACTTATTCCCATCTCTTTTTGCCAACCCACACAGCACTTCGAACGTGAACTCATTTTTTGAGCAAGTTGTTATTTTCAGGGCTGTGCTACAATTAATTTAGTATCCGACTTACCAAATATTCTATGGCCAAGAAGAAAAATAACTCTAGTGTGTCATTTACTCCAATGTAGTCCTCACCTATGATTAAAAACAAAATATGCGAGACGGGGCTTGATACATGTTCCTCACCCCAAAATGCCTCAAGAACACAAAACACAGAGCCCCTTAGCCAAAGCTTGCAGTATTTCCTTCCTCCTCTGTCTTAGGAACTCCTTCCAGATATAGAACAAGCCTTGAATTTGGCCATTCTTCTTGCTGCTACAGCATATTTTCTCTTTCCCAAGAAAATGTTCTTTCTCAAAGAGTAAAATGCCCAAAATTAAAAGGCAAGCTGGCAAACTAGGGAAATACCGCAATGACTATGATAAAGCACTTATATAAAACTATCAGGGAAAGTCTTTTACCCCAATAGATTAAAAACCTATGAAGATGATTTCTAAAAGAGGAAACACAAGAGGACAAGAAAATTGTAAATACTTCACCCTCTAAAGAAATCAAATAAACAAAATTTAAAGCAAGGAACATTTTTGCCTATCATATTAATGAAGATGTTTAAAATGCTAAAAATAGGGGCACCTGGGAGGCTCAGTTGGTTAAGTGCTTTCAGCTCAGGTCATGATCTTGGGATTCAGGAATCGAACCCCATAGAGGGCTCCCTTATCACTGGGGAGTCTGCTTCTCTCCCTCTGTCCCTCCCCACCCTAGGTTTGTTCTCTCAAGTGCTCTCACTCAAATAAATGAAATATTTAAAAATAATTTAAAAATTTTTTAAATGCTAAAAATGATGCATGTACATATGGTAAAATAGACACTGGGGTATTCATTTTTTAAAAACAATTTGGAATAATATCAAAAGGAGCCTTAAAAATATTTGTACCCTTTGACTTCTGGGATTGACGTGAAGAACATAATACAAAGCTAGGGGAAAGCTTTATGTACAAAGATTCATACTGAACTATTTTGGATAGAAACCACCTAAATAGCAGCACCTGGGTGGCTCAGTGGGTTATTAAAGACTCTGCCTTTGGCTCAGGTCATGATACCAGGGTCCTGGGATGGAGCCCCACATCAGGCTCTCTGCTCAGCAGGGAGTCTGCTTCCCCTTCTTTCTCTGCCTGCCTCTCTACCTACTTGTGATCTCTGTTGAATAAATTAAACAAAATCTTAAAAAAAAAGAAGAAACCATCTAAACAGTCAATTTTAAGGGACTAGTTACTACCATAGTTTACTTGGCCTAGGGGTTGTCAATTCTGGCTCCATATGAGAATCACTTGGGAAATTTTATTTTTACAATAATGATGCTTAGCCCTCATATCAGAACAACTGATTCAAAATCTCTGGGTGGGGGGGTGGGATCTGGGCATGTGTATATTTTTTAAAACCCTGTAAGTGTTTCTCACATGCATCCAGGGTTAAGACTGATCAGGCTAAGGAAACTATAGTAGTGTCATTAAGTAATATATTATGCAGCCAACAAAAATATGCTTTCAGAATTTTGAAAAAAATATTTTATTTCAAAACAGTTCTCGGGGCAAATGGGTGGCACAGTCAGTTAAGCATCTGCCTTTGGCTCAAGTTGTAATCTCGGGGTCCTGGAACTGAGCCCCGCATCGGGCTCCCTGCTCAGCAGAGAGTCTGCTTCTCCCTTTCCCTCTGTGATCTCTCTCCCTCTCTCTCAAATGAATAAATAAATCTTATTTTTAAAAAAAGTTCATGGGGCACCTGGGTGGCTCAGTGGGTTAAAGTCTCTGCCTTCGGCTCAGGTCATGTTCCCAGGGTCCTGGGATCGAGCCCCACATCGGGCTCTCTGCTCAGTAGGGAGCCTGCTTCCTCCTCTCTCTCTCTCTACCTGCCTCTCTGCCTACTTGTGATCTCTGTCTGTCAAGTAAATAAATAAAATCTTTTTTGAAAAAAAAGTTCTGCACTTAACAAAAAGTTGCAAGGTTGACACAGACAATTCCTACATACCCATCACCCAGGGACCCCACTCAAGTTTGGCCAATTATCTCAGAAATACACTTTCCAGTGAAGGATCTGGTCCAGGATCTCATATTGTTCCCAACTGGTATGACTTTCTTGACTTCTATCATTCTGACATTTTTCCCCCCACTCTGACATTTTTTAAGATTATAGAACAATCATTTATGGAATGTCTTTCAGTGTGGGTGCATCAGAATCTCCCAAGATCATGTCCTGTTTGGATGATTTGCTAGGAGAAATCCCAGGGTGCCCCCATATCGTCTTCCTTACAGCTCTGATTTATTACACCCGAAGGCTACAAAGCAAAACCAGCCGAGGGAAACCGCACAATGGGCAAGGTCCAGAGGAAACCAGGTACAAGCTTCCAAGAAATCCTCTCCCCATGGAGATACACAGGACACATTTCTCTCCCTCGGCTATGACTTGTGATAACACGCGTGAAATGTTATCTGCCCAGGAAGCTTATTAGGGACTCAGTGCCCCAAGTTTTGACTGAGGCCTGATCACATTAGACACCTCTGCCTAGCCAATTTCCAGACTCCCAGAAGGAAAACAGGTATTCAGCATAAACCACATTCTTTGTACAGTTTGGGCACTGGGAGCTACTCTCATCAGCTATTTAGTCAGTGGTGGGAACACTCCGGAAATCCAAGTTCCCAGATGGTAACCAAGAGCTAATCTTACAAGCAGGGCTTTCTAAGAAAAGGCCTTTTCTAAAGCCTGCCACGTGAACTCTTTTCCACACAGATCTATCTGATGTTTCTCATGATTAGACCCATGTAATGTATTTTTGCTAGACCATCACAGATGTTGTATTCTTCTCACTGTACTTCCTGGGTGGAACATGGCATCTACTGGACCCTGTGATAATGTGATTCCTGGGGATCCTGGATATCTCACTCAGTTAAGCATCCAACCCTTGATTTCAGCTCAGGTCATGATCTCAGGGTCCTGTGATTGAGCCTGGCGTCGGGCTCCGCACTCCTTGAGATTCTCTCCCTCTCCCTCTGCCACTCCCCCTGTCAAATAAAATAAGTAAATAAAATCTGTTAAAAAGAGAGAGAAAAAAAAAAAGAATGATTCCATTTTAGGTGTTTGACTGTTGATAGCTTTCAAGTTCTAGCCCTCTTTCTTCCGCCCCGCAGCTGGGCAGGCTGATCCGAAAGCTCAGATGCGCCCTCTTTTGGTACAGGTGAGAAATTCAAACCACACAATCCCTGGTCCGTGTCTGGGAACCCCCAGCCTTAAACTAAATGAGAGCCCAAAACAGTCACCCTCCTTGCCCTCTCAAGACACTTTCAGACCTCCTGGGGTCCTGCCCTACTCTCCCCCAAAAGCCTCTATCATCTTGCAAAATGAGGACCGCAATAAGGTACTTCTATCACTTCACACAATTACAATTTTGTGCTGGTAAGAACATTGAAGGTCTGCTCTCTCAGCAGCTTGCAAGTATATATTACAGTATTAACTATCATTACCAGGCTGAATATTGGATCCCCAGAACTTGTTCATCTTATAACTGGAAGTTCGCATACTTTGACCAACATCTCTCCATTTCTCCCAACCCCCAGCCCCTGGCAACCACATCTTACTCTCTGTTTCTATGAATTCAGCATTTTCAGATGCCATGTATAAGCCAGGTCATCAGTATTTGTATTTCTCTAACTTATTTCACTTAGCGTAATGTCCTCAAGGTCCATCTGTGTTGTTGTAAATGGCAGGATTTCCTTCCTTGTTATGGTTAAATAATATTCCATTGTGTACATACGCCACATCTTTTTTTTTTTAAGATTTTTATTTATTTATTTATTTATTTGAGAGAGCGAGAATGCACGCATGCGAGCAGGGGGGAGTGCAGAGGGGGAGAAGAGGGACAAGCAGACTCTGCACTGAGCGCAGGGCCCCACTTCGGCCCAATCCCAGACCCTGAGATCATGACCTGAGCTGAAGCCAAGAGTCAGATGTTCAACCAACTGAGCCACCCAGGTGGCTCATAGCCACCCTATGCCACATCTTCTTTATCCATTTATAATGTCGATGGATACATAGGTTCATTCTATGATTTGGTTATTGCAAATAATGCTGCAGTGAACATGGGGTGCAGATACCTCTTCAAGATAATTTCATTTCCTTCAGATATATATCTAGAAGTGGAATTGCTGAATCATATGGTAAATCCAATTTTAATTTTCAGGAAACCTCATACTGTTTTCCATTGTGATTACCAATTTATATTCTCACCAATAACGTGCAAGTCTTCCAATTTCTCCACATCATCATCAATACTTGTTATCTCTTGGGTTTTTTGTTTCTTGTTTGTTTGTTTTAAGAATAGCCATTCTAGTAGATATGAGGTGATATCTCATTACAGTATTGATTTGCATTTCCCTGATGATCCTGTTGACCTTTAGTATTTGGGGAAAATGTCTCTTCGGTTCCTCTACTCATTTTTTATTGAATTACTTTTTTTATTGGTTTGTATGAGTTTCTTACATATTTTGTATATTAACACCTTATCGAGAAGATGGTTTCCAAATATTTCCTCCCATCTGTAGGCAATGTTTTCACTTTTTTGACTGTTTCTTTTTTTGTACAGAAGCTTTTTAGTTTGCCATAGTCCCACTTGTTTATTTTTGCTTTTTTTGTTCTTGTAATTTTGGTGTCATATCCAAAAGCTACTTGCCAAGACCAATGTCAGGGAGTTCTTCCCTATTTTTTTTTCAAGATGTTTTATGGAATCAGAACCTGCTTTTAAGTCTTTAATCCATTTTGAGTTAATTTTTATGGGGTCTAAGACAGGAATCAAATTCATTCTTTTGCATGTGGCTATCTAGTTTTACCATCACTATTTGTCGAAGAGACTGTCCTTTCCCCATTGAGTTTTCCTGGCTCCATTATAAAATATTAGTTGACTGTAGATGTGTGAGTTTATTTCTGGCCTCTCTATTCCACTGTTCTGTATGGTTATTTTTGTGACAGTACCATACTGTCTTAATTCATATAGCTTTTATTTCTGTGGCAGTGAGTCAGCCACTTGGTTGTGAGCCTGTCTTCTCAAACAGCTTGACTTGGTCTTGGGCTGCACTGGAGTTTCACCATCTTCTACCTGATACTCAAAGTTCCCATGAAAACACTTTTGTCCATGGATTTTTACTTTTTTTCCAGTGCTATGCCGATACCACACTACCTTGACTACAACATCTTTATAATAAGTCTTAAAAGTGAAGCATTAGAAGCCCCAAAACTTTCTTCTTCTTCATAGTTGTTTAGTTATTCCAGGCTTTTGGTATTTTCATATAAATTTGAAAATCAGACTGCTAATTGCTAAAAATAAAAAGCAAAAAATCCCGTTGGCTCATATTGGATTGAAATTTGGAGAGAATATACATCTTAACAACACCTAACCTTTTAATTCACAAGCATGGCTAACTCTCTATTTACTTAAGTCTTCTTTAATTGCATTGTTTCCTGGGTGAATTTTGTGGGTTTTTTACATGTCTTCTTTTTATGACTTTTCTTTTTATCACTGGTTTTAAGCAATTTGATTATGATATAATTTAGTATCGCTTTTTGTATGTTTCTTATGCTTGGAGTTCTGGAGATTCTTGGATCTGTGGGTTGAGTTTTCATCAGATTTAGAAAATTTTTAGCCATGATTTCTTTGAATGTTCTTTTCTGTCCCCATTCACCTCCTTTGGGATCTCCCATTATATGTGTAGTAAGCTGAACTTGCCCTAAGTTCGCTAAAGCTGTGTTCAGTTTTCCTAAGTCTTTTTTTTTCTGTATTTCATTTTAAGTAGTTTTTATTGCTCTTCTCTCTTTTTTTAAAAGATTTTATTTATTTATTTGACAGAGATCCCAAGTAGGCAGATAGGCAGGGGGCGGGGGAAGCAGGCTCCCGGGGCTTGGTCCCAGGACCCTGAGATCATGACCTGAGCTGAAGGCAGAGGCTCTAACCCACTGAGCCACCCAGGCACCCCTATTGCTGTTCTTTAAATTCATTGATCTTTCCTTTTTTGGTGATTCATTTGCTGTTAATTCCATCCAGTGTCTATATTATTTCAGATATTTTATTCTCAATCTTTACGAATTTTGTTCTGAGTTTTTTAAAGAAAAATCTCTTAAGTCTCTCTTTAATGTACTCATATTTTAATCTACCTTTTTGAACATATGAAATATAATTACAAAATCTGTTCTAATGTTCTTGTCTACTAATTCTATAATTTGCGTGATCTAAATCTATTGATTTTTTTCCCATATAGTTCATATTTTCATGTTTTTTCAAGTACCTGGTAACTTTATTAGACCTTGCATTGTTAATTTGACCTTGTTGGGGGTTAGATTTTCTTCCCTATTTCTACAAATATCCTTGAGTCTTGTTCTTGGAATAAACTTGGAAACAGTTTGGTCCTTTGAAATTTGGTTTTATTCTTTTGTATGTAAGCTTAAAACACCTTTTAACCTAGGGCAAATTTTTTCCCACTGTTACACAGCATATCCTTCTGAGTGCACTGACTCCATAAGCTGTGAGATCTATCCACTCTGGCTGATGGGGAATGCACACTTCTCCAAGCCCTGTGGAAACCCCTATCATTTTTCTTTCTAATCCTTCTAGGCAGTTCTTTCCCAAAACTTGAGTCATTTCCTCACAGATGTGTATTGTTATGTCCTCAGATGAAACTCAAAGGGGATGCTTTTCAGATGCTTAGAACTTTATTTCCATGAGGCTCATTCTTCTTTAGTACTGTGCCATAAACTAGCTGCCCCCTTAGACTGCCATAGCCATCTCTTCACAGTCTGTAGGGAAAAATCAGTCCCTATTAGGTTTTCTTGACCAAAAGCAAACATTTCCTTAACAGCTTTTTGACAAAGAAAGAATAAAGAAAGAAGTGAGCCAACAAATACTTTTTAAAGAAGAGAATGGAAGGGAGGAAGAGGAAGTAGTAGATTTTTTTTTACAGAATTTTTAAAATAACACTGGAGAAAGCTTGTGAGATTGTTAAATTTTTTAAGAATGCAAAATTATACATACAATATGGTCTCAATTATGAATACACACACACACACACACACACACCCCTGGACCAAGACTAAGAGAGATACTAACAACACATTCCTTTTAGGATAGGATTTTTCTTATTCTTAGTTTTTCTGTATTTTCCAAAGCTTTAAAAATAATAATCAAGTGGCATTTTCATAATAAAGGAAAAAATATAACAAACTAGGGAGAGAAACTGGGTTCACCTTAATATAAGAAGGAAAAGAAAAAGAGAGCAAAATGTCCCAAATTTTGTGACGATTTTATTGGATAGAAGGAATCTATGAGTCTTCACATTAAGATTAGAAATTCTATTTATTTAACTTCCCAAAATGTCAGCACTCACCATCACCACTACCACTAAAATATGTAGTGGTGGATCCAAGGACCCAAGATACTTCTAATTCCAAGTAAGATGCTACACAATACTAAATAAAACTGCCTTCTCACTTACACTGACCTGAAGACTGATGATAGCCAGTGGCCAAAGGCTCTCTGGCATTTGATATGAATGCCAGAAATTTGGCTCCAGCTATCTAAATTCTTGACTTAATGCTATGATGCCACAAGTAAGTTTGGATGTTGAACTTTACAGTAACATTTAAACTCCATAGACTTCACAGAAAAAAGGAAAAGGTTATTTTAAACAGCCCAAAGAACAAACAAATCTGTAGGGGTTACTGCACAGAAAAACCTAACTCTCTTTGCTAGACTGGTATGTAGCATGTCCTCCACCCTTCTTCCTCTGCAATCTTGCATTGATAAATTCAGTGTTTGTAGGATTTAAAGAAAGTTTGTGTAAAGATAGTTTATCTAAATGAACATAAACAAAATAAAAATAGTCTTTCCCCAAAAAAGCAAACATTTTTCTCTTTGTTCACTAATTCCCCATTAAAATTCAGTGTTTCTTCTTCTATGTAAACCTTGTATTTGCCATGGCTAACTCGGTTTTCTGCTATCCTGTTCATACATATTAAAGGACTCAATGACATAATTGGCTTTGCTTTTCACTCAGTTGCTTAGGGCTTATAAAAATAAGACACAAATACCCACAGCTGTTCTAGGCAATCACTCAGCTCTTTGAGAAAAAAAATACAGATATAGGGACAGGTGGCCTCACTCTCAGCACAATGTTCAGAATCAAGGGAACAGGGACTGCAGCTGTGTTTCTGGGAGAAAACTAACAAACTCCCAGGCTTTCTAGGCTAACTAGAGTTATGTATGGACAACCAAGATGAAGAAAATGGTCTTTCTTGAGTCTTGTTTCTTCTGTAAGTTGACCAACTGATATCCAAGGTCTTTTTCTATGGGAATACCTTAGGGTCCCTGATTACCCAGTGGAGGTAGTTCAGGAGTCCAGAAGACCAACTGTCAGGTGGTAAGGTTGTAATGAATACAAAAAGAGATGTACCTGCCCTTTCTACCTGCCTTTTCTAACCTGAGTACAATAACTTGGCTTTCTAAGTACAATTGACTAAAGGCATAAAGGATTGAAGGAGATTAACTAAGTAAGTGATACTGTCTGATTATACTCCTTTTTTAAAAGATTTGTTTATTTATTTGAGAGAGAGAGAGAGAGAGAGAGAGGAGGGGTGGGAGGGAGAATCTCAAGCAGACTCCCCCACAGAGCACAGAGCCTGATATGGGGCTTGATCTCACAACCCTGAGATCATTACCTGAGCCAAAACCAAGAGCTGGATGTTCAACTGACTGAACCACCCAGGTGCCCCTGAGTCTACTCTTAATATGCTCATAGCACCCATACTAATCAAAGCTTCTTACGGCTACCCAGAGGATATATAATCACAGAAGTCATGATTCTTGTTTCAAACACTGGCTGTCCTAGCAGCCTCCAGCTCTTTCCAGCTGTGGTTGTCCCCAGAGCTTGCCTAATGACCCACTGAATCTCAGAACTCCTACACAACTGTTTTCAGCTTTATTTACATCTTTGACTTCAGATTCACCATAGAATTGGACTGGGAGTTTCCACTCCATCTCTCAGCCCTATTAGGCACAGCCATGGCCCATCACCTTCTCTCAAGTGTTAAGTGAATCAAATAACAGCTCTATACCATGTTTCTATCCTAACCCACCATCCAGCCTATACAAACCAATCCACTGAGCTATACTGATGCTTCTCAAGCATTTCCTATGACAGCCCATTTACTCCATCCAGTCCTAGTTTCCAGTCGAAGAAGAATTTGAGAATAGTCAAGATGATAATACAAGATAAAAAATCTAACAAAGAGAAAACATAATGGTGATTTTTCATATACACTGATAAATACTTTTTAAATGAATATAATAACAGAAAGCCATTACCAACTCAAATCAACATATATGCTGTACTCATAAATATCAGTCCTCTCCAACTTTACAAACATTCCTATTATTTCCTTTTATGAATTATAAGTTTTTGTAAACCTTAAGAGAATAGAGGATTCTGGGAAGATGGCAGAGTAGGAAGCCCAGGACTCAGTCTCCTTACCTAGATAATTGCACTGGCAGAATCTGACAAATGTAAAATTTTTGGAACTCTGTAGTCTACTGAGGGTTTGCAACTTCCAGGGTAAGGCTTGGACAGTAAGTTGTGGTAATTTCAGTCAATTTTATCTCTTGTCACAGTAGCAGCTACTCATCCCATACCCCACAGCAAGAAATGGAAAGCAGGATGTGTAAAAATGACCCTATACACCAAATATGAGGAATCTGTTCTCTGATAACTGATCACAGAAGTGTAGAAAAAAAGATAGCAGCATAGTTGTTGTACCTCCCTCAACTGTTAAAAGCCTCTCCCCTTGGTTGAAACAATTTCTATAACATTTAAAAGGCCAGCACCTTTCCGGACCCCTTTTTTTCTTTTGTCCCCCTTTTGGAAACAAGATATTGAAGACTAGGACATAAAAAGCAACCACATATTCAGGAAGAATTAAAAACTCTCCACACGTGCCAGGGAAATGTACAGGTTCTGAAAAGAACTGAGAAGACTAAGTTTACACCTTGGGCTAATACTTGGTACAAAGACTGCCTATAGGGGCGCCTGGGTGGCTCAGTGGGTTCAAGGCTCTGCCTTCGGCTCAGGTCATGATCTCAGGGTCCTGGGATCGAGCCCCACATCGGGCTCTCTGCTCAGCAGAGAGTCTGTTTCCTCCTCTCTCTCTCTGCCTGCCTCTCTGCCTACTTGTGATCTCTATCAAATAAATAAATAAAAATCTTTAAAAAAAAAAAAGACTGCCTATAACAATCAAAAGCAAAAATAGAAAAATAAAACAAAAACAGCAAACCCTAAGGTAGGAGAAGAATGTGATTTCCAGAGCTATCATACAATTAGACTCAAATGACCAGTTTTTAACCAAAAAGATCAGAGGGCATATGAAGGAACAGGATAGTGTGGCCCATTCAAAGAGCAAAAATGAACTAACAGAAATGGTCTCTGAAAAAGACCTAATGGCATATCTATTAAACACATTAAAACTTTCTTTAAAACTAATGGAAGATGTAGAGAAAGTCAAGAAAATAATATATAAGCAAAGTGGAAATATAAATAAAGGGAAACTTTTTTAAAGATTTTTTATTTATTCATTTGAAAGGGAGAGAGAGTGAGTGAGGGCAGGAACAGGGGCAGAGTCAATGGGAGAGGGAGAAGCAAACTCCCCACTGAGAAGGGACCCCAATATGGTTCTCAATCCCAGGACCCTGAGATCATGACCTGAACCCAAAGCAGATGTTTAACTGACTGGGTCACCCAGGCACCCCCATAAAAGGAAACAAAAGTTTTTTTAAAAAAATTCTTGAGCTGAGAAGTATAATTAAATTTAAAAATTAACTCACTGGAGTTGAAGGCAGATCTGAGCAGGCAGAATAAAGAATCAGCAAACTTGAAGAAAGGACAATGGAAATTATCAAATCTGAGAAATAGAAAGAAATGAGAGTGAAGAAAAGTGAAAGAGCCTAAGGGGTCTATGGGAAACCATCAAACAGACCAGCACATGCACTGTAGAAGCCCCTGAAAAGAGAGGGAAAGGGGTAGAGAAAATAGTTGAATAACAGGTGAAAACTCCCCAAATTTGATGAAAAACTAGAATATAAACATTCAGGAAATTCAACAAATCCTTAGTAGAATGAACGCAAAGACACCACACTGAGACATATTAAAATCACACTGTCAAAAGACAGAGACAAAGAGAGAATTTTTAAATCAGTAAGAGAGGAGCAACTCATCATGTATAGGAGACCTTCAAGAAAATAACCAGCAAATTTCTCATCAGAAATTTTGGAGACCAGAAAGCCATGTGCTGAAATATTCAAGTGCTAAAAGAAAAAAAAAAGTCAACCATGGTTCTTATATCCATCAAAACTGTCCTTTAAAAGTGAGGGAGAGGGGCGCCTGGGTGGCTCAGTGGGTTAAGCTTCTGCCTTCGGCTCAGGTCATGATCTCAGGGTCCTGGGATTGAGTCCTGCATTGGGCTCTCTGCTCAGCAAGGAGCCTGCTTCCTCCCTCTCTTTCTGCCTGTCTCTCTGCCTACTTGTGATCTCTGTCTGTCAAATAAATAAATAAAATCTTTAAAAAAAATAATAAAAGTGAGGGAGAAAGGAAGGCATTTCCAGATAACAAAAGATGAGGGAGTTTGTTACAACTAAACTTGCTAAAGGGAGTTCTGCAGATTGAAATGAAAAGACACTACACAGAAACTTGAAGCTGTATGAAGAAATAAGGGTATCAATAAATGTAAATACATGAGAATTATAAAAGTTAGTATCACTGTAACAATGGTTTGTAACTCCATTTTTATTTTCTATGTGATTTAAGAGAATAACATTTTTAAAAACAATTGCTAATCTAAAAATGTAGTGTCGTTTTAACTCTGGTTTGTAACTTCACATTGTTTTCTACATAATTTAAAAGACTAGTGCATTTTTTTAAAATGTTAGTTCATGTTTTTGAACACACAACACATAAGAATATAATTTTGTGATAAAAACCTTTCAGGGATTGGGACAGGCTGTAAAGGGACAGAGTTTTGTATGTTATTAAAGTTAAGTGGTTATAAATTCTAATTTATTTCTAATCTAATGTTAAGATGTTAAATGTCATAGCTATGGTAATTAGACACACACATGCACAAACACACTATAAAATATCACAGAAAAAAATGAGACAAGACTTTAAATGTTTCACAAAAAAATAAACTGAATATAAAAAAGACAGTAATTCAGGAAATGAAAGACAAAAAGCTTTAAGGTATGGAGAAAACAAATAACAACAAGACAAAAGTAATTCTATCCTTATCAGTAATTACTTTAAGTGTATATGGATTTAAATCTCTCAATCAAAAGACAGAGATTAACAGAATAAACTTTTAAAATGATCCAACCATATGCTATGTACAAGAGGCTCACTTTAAATACAAAGATACAAAAAGGTAGAAAATTAAAGGATGGGAAAAGATTTTCTATGCAAATAGTAACCAAAAGAAAGCAAGAGGAACTATACTGAGAAGAAATAGAATTTAAATTTATAAGTTTACAAGAGAAAAAGAACTTATTATATATCAATAAAAGGTCCAATACAGCAAAATTTATAATAATTATGAGTATACATATATATGTACATATAATAATAGACCACCAAAATACATGAAGCAAAAACTGACAACATTGAAAGGAAAAATAGTTCTACAACAATAGTTGGAAACTTCACTACACCACTTCCATAATGGAAAGAACAAACAACATAAGATAAATAGGAAATAGAGTACTTGAACACCACAATAAGCCAACAAGATCTAGTAGACACACAGCATAATCTATTCAACAACAGAATACACATTCCTTTCAAGTGCACATGGAACATTTTCCAAGTTAGACTACATGTTAACCCATAAATTAAGTTTCAATATATTTAAAAAGATAGATAACAAAGTACCTTCTCAGATAACAATGGGATGAAGTTAGAAATCAGTAACAAAAGAAAAAAATTTTCATTCACAATTCATGGAAATTAAACAACACAATCTTACACACCTAATAGATCAAAAGGATACACAAGAACATTAAAAACTAGAACTACCAAAAAAAGAACTACCCTATGATCCAGCACTTACATTCCAGTAATTGCATTCAAAAGAACTACCCTATGATCCAGTATTTACCCCCAAAACTACAAAAATTCTAATTCAAAGGAATACACATACACTATGTTTACTGCAGCATTATTTACAATAGCCAAGATATAGAAGCAGTCCAGTGTCTATCAATAGATGAATGGAATATATATATAATGGAATATTATTCAGTCATAAAAATATTTTTTAAAAAACACAACTTCTGCACAGCAAAGAAAACAGTCAACAAAACTAAGAGGCAGCCCATGGAATTGGAGAAGGTATTTACAAATGACATTACAGATAAAAGGCTGATATCCAAGATCTATAAAGAACTTCTCAAACTCAACATTCAAAAAAATTTTTATCTTGATGAAGTCCCAAAAGTTCATTTTTGCTTTTGTTTCCGTTGCCTTTGGAGACATGTCTTAAAAGAAGTTACTGTGGCCAGTGTCGAAGAGGTTACTCCTTATGTTCTCCTCTAGGATTTTGACAGATTCTTGTCTCACACTGAGGTGTTTCATCCATTTCGAGTTTATCTTTGTGTATGGTGTAAGGGAATGGTCCAGTTTCATTCTTCTGTCCAATTTTCCCAACACCTCTTATTGAAGAGACTTGTCTTTTTTCCATTGGATATTTTTTCCTTATTTGTCAAAGGTTAGTTGACCATAGAGTTAGGGTCCATTTCTGGAGTCTCTATTCTGTTCCATTGGTCTATGTGTCTGTTTTTGTGCCAATACCATGCTGTCTTGGTGATCACAGCTTTGTAATATAGCTTGAATTCAGGCAACGTGATGCCACCTGCTTTGTTTTTCTTTTTCATTATTCCCTTGGCAATTTGGGGTCTTTTCTAGTTCCATACAAATTTTAGTATTTTTTTTTATTCCAGGTCTTTGAAAAATGCCAGTGGTATTTTAATAGGGATGGCATTGAAAGTGTAAATTGCTCTGGGTAGGGTAGACATTTTAGCAATATTTATTCTGAAACTCAACACCCAAAAAACTAATAACTCAGTCAAAAATTGGACAAAAGACATGAAAAGACACTTCTCCAAAAAAGACATACAAATGGCTAACAGACACATGAAAAAATGCTCAACAGCATACGAATCAAAACCACAATGAGATACCACCTTACACTGGTTAGAATGGCAAAAATTGACAAGGCAAGAAACAAGTGTTGGAGAGGTTGTAGGGAAAGGGGGACACTTTTACACTTTTGGTGGGAATGCAAGCTGGTAGAGCCACTCTGGAAAACAGTATGGAGTTTCCTCAAGATGTTAAGAATAGAGCTACCCTATGACCCAACAACTGCACTAAGTATTTACTCCAAAGATACAGATGTGATGAAAAGAAGGGGCACATGCACCCCAATGTTCATAGCAGCAATGTCCATAATAATCAAACATGGAAGGAGCCAAGATGCCCTTCAACAGATGAATGGATAAAGAAGATGTAGTACATATACACAATGGAATATTATTCAGCCATCAGAAACAATGAATACCCACCATTTGCATCAACATGGATGGAACTGGAGGGGATTATGTTAAGAGAAGTAAGTCAAGCAGAGGAAGAAAATTATCATATGGTTTCACTCATATGTGGAACATAAGCAATTGCACAGAGGACCATAGGGGAAAGGAAGGAAATCCAAAGGGTGAGAAATCAGACAGGGAGGTGAACCATGAGAGACTATGGATGCTGAGAAACAATCTGAGGGTTTCAGAGGAGAAGAGAGTAAGGGAATGGGTATTGAGGAGGGCACATGCTGTTATGAACACTGGGTGTTATACTTAACTGATAAATTGTTGAACACTACATCAAAAAGTAATTATGTACTATACAGTGGGTAACTGAATGTAACAACAACAACAAAAAATCTTGCCATTTCCAACAACATGGATGGGACCAGAGAGTATAATGTGCAGTGAAATAAGTCATTCAGAGAAAGACAAATACCATATGATTTCATTCATATATGGAATTTAAGAAACAAAACAAATGACCAAAGGAACAAAACAGAGAGAGACAAACCAGAAAACAGATTCTTTTTTTTTTTAAGATTTTATTTATTTATTTGACAGACAGAGATCACAAGTAGGCAGAGAGGCAGGCAGAGAGAGGAGGAAGCAGGCTCCCCGCTGAGCAGAGAGCCCGATGCAGGGCTCGATCCCAGGAACCTGGGATCATGACCTGAGCCGAAAGCAGAGGCTTTAACCCACTGAGCCACCCGGGTGCCCCTCTTTTTTTTTTTTTTTTAAGATTTTATCTATTTATTTATTTGACAGAGAGCAAGAGAGGGAACACAAGCAAGGGGAACAGAAGGAGAAGTGGGCTTCCTGCTGAATGGGGCCCTTGATACAGGGCTTGATCCCAGGACCCTGGGGTCATGACCTGACCTAAGGCAGATGGTTAATTGACTGAGCCACCAGGCGCTTCCGAAATAGGTTTTCTATTTCTTCATTATTTAGTCTAGGTAGGTTTTGTGTTTCTAAGCATTTTGCCCATTTCTTTTAGGTTGTCCAGGTTGTTGGCTTACAATTGCTCATAATACTCTCTTAAAATCCTATTTATTTCTGTAGAATTGATAGTAATGCCTTCACTTTCATTTACAATTTTTGTAATTTGGTTCTTTTTTTTCTTCTTAGTCTAACAAAAAGTTTGTAAATTTTGTTGCTTTTTTTGAGGAATCACTTTTTATTTGATTGATTTTGTCTATTATGCTTCTATTCTGTACTTCATTTATCTCTGTTTTAATTTTATTAGTTTCTTCCTTATGTTAGCTTTGGGTTTAGTTTGCTTTTCTCTATTTCAATGCAGTATAAAGGTAGGTTGTTGATTTGAGATCTTCTTTTTTAGGCATTATAGTTATAAACTTTCTCTTTAGGACTGCTATCATTGAGTCCTACATGTTTTGGTATGTTGTATTTTCATTTTTATTTATCTCAAAGTAATTTTTAAAATTCTAACTCCAGGGACGCCTGGGTGGCTCAGTTGGTTAAGCGGCTGCCTTCGGCTCAGGTCATGATCCCAGCGTCCTGGGATCGAGTCCCACATCGGGCTCCTTGCTCAGCAGGGAGCCTGCTTCTCCCTCTGCCTCTGCCTGCCACTCTATCTGCCTGTGCTCTCTCCCTCTCTCTCTGACAAATAAATAAATTAAAAAAAATTTTTTTAAATTCTAACTCCAGTGTAGTTAACATACAGTGTTGTATTAGTTCCAGGTGTATAATATAGTGATTCAACAAGTCTATGCATTACTCAGTGCTCATCATGATAAGTCTACTCTTTAAACCCCATCATCTGTTTCACCCGTACCCATCCTCCTCCCTGGTAGCCACCAGTTTGTTCTCTACAGTTAAGAATCTGTTTTCTGGGGGTGCCCTTCCCTTCCTCTCTCTCTGCTGCCTCTCTGCCTAGTTGTGATCTCTGTCTGTCAAATAAATAAATAAAATCTTTAAAAAAGAAAGAAAGAAAGAAGAAAGAAAGAAAGAAAGAAAGAACGAAAGAAAGAAAGAAAGAAAGAAAACCTGGTTAGACCTATATCTAGTAAGGAGATTGAATCAGTAATAAACAATCTCCTAACAAAGAAAAGACCTGAACCTGAAAAAGTCCAAGAGTAGATGATTTCACTGGTGAATTCTATCAAACATTTAAAAACTAATACCAATTCTTCTCAAACCATTACCAAAAAACTGAAGAGGAAAGAATACTTTCTAACTCATTCTATGAGATCAGCATTACCCTGGTACCAAAGTCAAAGACACTATAAGAAAACTACAAACAAATATCTCTTATGAACACTGATGCAAAAACCTTCAACAAAATACTGGCAAACTGAATTCAGCCATATATTGAAAGGATTATACACCATGACCAAGTGAGATTTATTGCTGGAATGCAAGGATGGTTCCATATATAAAAATCGGTCAGGGGCATCTGGATAGCTGAGTCAGGTAAGTGTCTGCCTTTGACTCAGGTCATGATCCCAGAGTCCTTAGATGGAGCCCTGCATCAGGCTCCCTCTTCAGGTTCCCTTCTCCCTCTTCCCCTGCTCCTGTATTCTCTCTCTCTCTCTCTCACTCACTTTTTCAAATGAATAAATAAAATATTTGTTTTAAATCCATCAGTGTAAAACATCGTACTAACAGAATGAAAGATAAAAGCCACATGATTATCTCAACTGATGCAGAAAAGACATTTGATAAAATTCAACAACTTTTCATGATAAAAACTAAACAAACTAGGAATAGATGACAATTACTTCATGTAATAAAAGTCATATATGAAAAACTCACAGCAAACATCATCCTCAATAGTGAAATACCAAAAGTTTTTCCTCTAAGATGAGGAAAAAGGGAAGAATGCCTACTTTCACCACTTCTAATTTAACATAGTATTGAAAACTCTGGCCAGAGCAATTAGGCAAGAAAATAACAGGCATCCAAATTAGAAAGGAAGAAGTAAAATTATCTCTTCACAGATGATAGCAATCCTTAATATCAGTGCTGTCCAAGCCATACTGGAGCCTATGGCAAAGGGAAAACTCAGTAATACTTATTCTTTCCTTAGAATTTTGATAGTTTGTTCATCATTGATTTTTTACATTAATTTTTATTTTTTAAATGTGATTTCTCTTGACTACTGAGCATTTTTGTGCTTCCTTAAATTTTGTGCCTGAAGAGAGTCCCTCACTTACCTTACCCTAGATTGGGCCTTGGTTAATATTCAGCAAGTTTCTAATAAGTAATCTTAATCATACCTGAATATTATGTCATTGCCTATAAGAATGGAAGGAAAATCTTACAACTGTGGATCATTTTCCAACCCATCTTGAGGCTCTTCACCATCAAGGCCTTTGCACTTGCTGTTCCTTATGCCTGGATCATCTTCCCATCTTCACGTGGTTGGCTACCTCTCACCCTTCTCAGAGTAAGTGTCTTATCAGAGAAAACTTCCCCAAACCATTCCTCCTATCACAGGTCTTTAAAATAGGTTTCTTTATTATCTTGGACCACAAAATCCTTTTGTTTCTTTCATAACACTTAAAATATTATATTTATTTACTTGTTTGCTGAGTTCTTCACCATGTGTACCCCCCATCACTCTACAAGCTCCATGAGAACAGAGACCCTGTCTGTTCACTATTGCTCACCATTACATCATCATCACCCAG
>PISX010015894.1:0-48025 GCA_004024625.1 Mellivora capensis
AAAAAAAAAAAAAAGGAAAAGTCTAAGATACATTTATAGTATGCTGAGTCCTTGGGGTGCCTGACTGGCTCAGTCAGAAGAGCATGTGACTCTTAATCTCAGAGTCATAAGTGTGAGCCCCACCTTGGATGTAGAGATTACTTAAATAAATAAAACTTAGAAAAAATAATATTCTGAGCCTCTTAGAGTTTACATGTTTCTCAAAGTATTTCACTATAGGTATTATTACAAAGAAAACACTGTAACATACTGCACTTATAATACTGAATCAGAAACTACACTGACATGGCCAGGTGGGTGAATTCTTTTTCAAATGAAAGAAAAACTTTTTCCTTTATCATAGTACCTCAAAGTAATAAGTCAGAAAATACAATGTTCTTGGCTTGGAGTTTTATACAGTTTAAGGAGAATAGATACTTGGTTCACATTTAATTCATTCCATTTTTATTTAGCACCAATATGCCAAGCAGTGGGTTAGTATTTAATGATAAAAATCCTTGCTTCAAGATGCTCATGTTCTGTGGTGCCTGGCTGGCTCACTTGGTAGAGCATGTGACTCTTGACTTCAGGGTTGTGAGTTCATGGCCTACATTGGGTGTAGAGATTAATTAAATCTTAAAAAAAAAAAAAAAAGCTCACCTTCTAAAGGGGAATAATGATGGATAAGTTTGAAATAGAAAGCATGGTTGCCATGCTATTAGAGGAATCAGTGTTAAATGGGAAACAGCATCCATGTAATAATTTGTAGCTGGGGAAAACTGGTTGTTGCAGGGGTCAGGGAGTTTTCAGTCTGAGTGTTTTGATGGCATTTCTTTATTCATTGAAGTCAAAGAGAAAATTTCCTCTAGAGGTCAGGGGTAGGGCCCTTGAAGACAGTGATTTGTAGTAGGAGAAAAGACCGACTGGAAATAAATAGAAGGATTCCTGTGCAGCACTGAAGATGGAGCAAAGATAAAGGAATACCATACATTTGTAAAGGTTCTAAACAACAGGGTGATGTCACTTTTCTCTGATAGAAGTGAGCGGTCTAGAGCAAAGAAGTTAGGTGGTTGAAGTAGCACATCCATGGGTTTCGTTGGAAAGGTATAAACTGAGAAAGGGGCAAGAAATTTGAAAATGGTTAAAATAATGTATTATTAAACCAAAGCTGAATAGAGGGACGCCTGGGTGGCTCAGTTGGTTGGAGGACTGCCTTCGGCTCAGGCCATGATCCCGGAGTTCCAGGATCAAGTCCCACATCGGACTCCTGGCTCCACGGGGAGTCTGCTTCTCCCTCTGAACTTCTCCTCGCTCATGCTCTCTCTCACTGTCTCTCTCTCAAATAAATAAATAAAATTTTTTTAAAAAGAAAAAAAAAAAGCTGAATAGAAAAGAAAGTAAAACCTAGAGTTACAGGAAGAGTAAGAAGTGAGAGTAAGGAACTTAAAGTGTACCAGCAATAATAAGGAAGGGAATGCTTTGAAAGAATGAGTATAGTGGTCAAGGAGGAGGAAAGTTTTACAGAAGCTTACATCTTGAGTGTGACCAGGGTTATGAATCACATTGGTGAAATATAGATGGACATTGAAATTGAGAAGATTGAGACCTGTGAAATTGTAGTGGTGTAGAGGGGGATAATCACACATTGTTACGGCTCTAGATATTGGCAGGTTTTAGGTAGAGAGGAAGGCTGTTAGGCAAATACTAGAGTCTCCAGTGAATATGCCAGGGTTATCAGGTCTAGTGGCATCTAAAATGCAGAGAAAGTAGTAGTATTACATGATGTCCTGAATCTCAAAAGATGTGAGATTTATACTAAAGCGTAGAAAGTATAGGCGATCAGAAGTTGACAAGAATGAGGGTCATGGGAAAAGTTACTTCCCTTGGAGTTGTGAAAAAATTCTGGTATAAGATTGCTTTGGCTTGATATAAAAACTCTTAAGAGATTTCTCAGCTAGTCTGGTGATTGAAATTATTGCTTAAGATGGGAGGGGAATTTTTTGAATCGTGGAAATAGGCTTTGTTGCATACTGCTTGGCTCTGCTTGCCTTTCCAAGTATACCACAAAAGTCAATAGGGGTTCCTAGGAATTTGAACTACCTTCCACAAACAAAAACAAACTTTATAATTCATTAACTATTAATGCCACAAAGTTATTTTAAAAGTTTTTTTCCTTGAGCCAAGTATTGAAAACAAGAAAAGCTGAAGATAAAAACTCAATTCTTTTTGTTCATATTTGGTTTTGTGATGTTCTTTGTTTGGATATGATATTACAGAATGGTAAGAATCCCACAATAAGGACTAAAAATTAATGATAATGATGCTACTTTTGGGTAAATATTCATATTGACCACATACGGGTATTCTAGGAATTTTTTTTTTTTTTTTTTTACTAATTTTGGGTGCTTTTACTCCCTTTGTTTTGAGTGAGTAGAGTCATTTTCTTTTAGAGGACAGAAAATAGTTGTGACTTTATCTTGTATTGCACAAACTTTTGTATGGTGAGATATAATAGTCAAGTGGATTAATTTTTAAGCCTTAGATTTTTTTACTTGCCTAAAAAGCAAAAAAAAAATGTAACAGTTGTTGACTCTTTACCTTCAATATTATATTGCATAGCAGGATATGTAGTGTTGCATTTATGTTAGATTTTCAATTTTCCTTACATTTTAATATAAAAAAATCACTATTTATTAGCACTTTATTTGCTCAGTAAATTATTAGCACCTTATTTGCTTAGTAAAGCTGTATATAAAGTATAATGTATAATGCAAAGATGTAATTGCAAGGCATCAGAGTAATCTTTTTTTAACCAAAGTAACTCACTTTGTCTTTATCTCCTCATCCCCCGTATATGATGAACAATATCAGAATAGGGACGATTATTCTGAATGCAAAAACTTAGATGAAATAATTTATGTATTGCCATGTCGTATGTGTGCTGCTGAAGGAGGCACAATTACCATGCTGCTTTTTGTAGGGAACTGCACAAAATCACATACCTACTTGGTAGAGCATGTGACTCTTGACCTCAGGGTTGTGAGTTCACGGCCTACATTGGGTGTAGAGATTAATTAAATCTTTAAAAAAAAAAAAAGCTCACCTTCTAAAGGGGAATAATGATGGATAAGTTTGAAATAGAAAGCATGGTATTTGGGGCCTATTAGAGGAATCAGTGTTAAATGGGAAACAGCATCCATGTAACAATTTGTAGCTGGGGAAAACTGGTTGTTGCAGGGGTTGTAATTATTAGGTTCTTTTCAGGAACCCTTCTGGTAATAGGACAAATTAGCTTAAGGAAAGAAACGATATATGATTAATACTGTTAAATATTACAATTACAGTAGCATTGAATGCTGCTGACATTGATCAGTCTTAATGTTTATCTTAATTTTTATTACTCATTACTTAATTATTACTTATACATTTATACACTTATTTATACATTATTACTTATACACTTATAACATTATAATGTTAATTACTTAACATTAACTTAATGTTATCTTAATGTTTATAACTCAAAATTATGAGCAAGTAATGGTTTTTCATAATTACAGCAAAATATAGTAGTGTTTTTTTGTTTTTTGTTTGTTTTTCTTTAGTTATGTTCATATCAGATAATGAAAGTTTTAATCCTTCACTGTGGGAGGAACAGAGGAAACAGCGGGCTCAAGTAGCATTTGATTGTGATGAAGACAAAGATGAAAGGGAGGCACCTCCCAGGGTGAGTCCTGTTCTCCCTTCAGGTTTTAAACACGTCCACTGATCCTTATTTGGTGCTGTTTACCTTACTGTACTATTTCAGGAGATAGAGAGGAATATTGGTTTCATTCCTTGCCATCAAGGCACTTGAAGTTTTATTGATCCCATACATATGTCCTGTGGAAGAATTTAAGAACAGTATAAAACTATGTGATTTTAAGCCAAATTTCATAATATAAAAATAAGAGAAAAACACGTGATTGCGTTCCCTCTTCCCGTTCTTTAATGATTTATTATTTAGATTCTAGGGATCAAGAAATCTGTTATGAACATGTTTTTCTTTATGGGTTTGAGAATCCGTGTTGCAGTGACAGAAGTAGTAAATAATTCGTTTCCAGATTACTTGTGGATATAATTATTTTGCCCTTATATAAACTAGCTGAATCCCAGAAAAATGGCAATTAGACTGACTTTGAAAGTATTTGGTTCCTGGCATATAAGACAGTATATAAATGTAGGAATTTTATATGTGTCTGCGAAAATATCTAGCTGGAAAACATACCTGTTTCAAAGCCAAGTGATAGTGTTGGCAATATCCACACTGTAAATCTTAAAATGGAATACATATTAGTCTGCTTTTAAAAAAAAAAAAGCTTTCAAAGTATTAGTTAAATCTATAACTGTGAAGTCTTTCACTCTTGATAAAACCATACTTCTGTCTAAAATGCTTTCAGGGGGCCCCTAGGTGACTCAGTTAGTTAAGTAGCTGGCTTTGACTCAGGTCATGATCCTGGAATCCCAGGATCAAGTCCCACATCAGACTCCCTGCTCGGCGGGGAGTCTGCTTCTCCCTCTGACCCTCCCCCTTCTCATTCTCTCTCTCTCTCTCTTTCTCTTTATCTTTCTCTGTGTGTGTGTGTCTCTCTCTGTCTCTCTCTCTCAAATAAATAAATAAAATCTTAAATAAAATAAAATTATTTCAGTGGCCTATCTGTGTTTAAAGTTAACCACAGGAGCCAGATAACCAATGCAATTAAAATGGATTATAGTTAAATTTTGAGGTTGATGTTAGAAATATTTATCCATATTTCAAATTTTACTTATTGTATTTCTCTAGGAGGGAAATTTGAAGAGATATCCAACACCATACCCAGATGAGCTTAAGAATATGGTCAAAACTGTTCAAACCATTGTACATAGACTGAAAGATGAAGAGACCTGTGAAGATTCTGGAAAAGAACTGAAACCACATGAAGATCAGCAAGTTGTAAATAATGATGTGGGTGTGAAGGTTAGAAAACTCAATTTAAAAGAATTGACTAAAACTTATTTCAAGCTTTTTAAAACTTTGAAAGAATTATCTATATAATGGTCCTTTTTGTATACACGATAATGTCCTCCCAAATTTAGGGTATTGTTCTCACCACCTGAAGTAAAAGCTGGAATGATCGGCAAACTCTCTGATTGCTGTTTTTACACTTCAGTATGGTTACAGACTTTCCATGTGAGCAGGATAACGTCATCATAGGTTTTTAAAAAATCTTGCCTGAACCAAGGATAAGATAAGGAATGTCAGAAAATTCATTGTTACAGAAATACTTTTTTTCCCCGTGTTAACATTGATCCACTCTACCCAATTCTAATTTTAAATATAATTGCTATGACAGACTATTTCCTTGGAATGTTTCAGAAATGTACAACAATCCTTAAAGTGTGTGTTCCTTTCATGGAATTTGTTCCCCCATATTATATTACAGAAACAGTTTTCTTATGTTGCTAGAGTTACTATACATTCCACAGTCAGCAGAAAACAGTCTAACCAGCCTGAGTTTGAGCCTACTGAGCTAAGTGACTCACTCATGAATGCCAGCTTTGCAGCTTAAGAGGTGAAATGTAGCCTCAGCTAAATTATAAGGTTTAATGTGGTTCATGAACCTTTGGGGGCCACCTGCTCCCCCAAATGAGCATATATGGCCTAAATAAATACATACCATACACACACACACACACACTCTCACACACTCTAAATATATATATATATATATTTAGTAATCTCTGCACCTAATGTGGGGCTTGAACCCATGATCCTGATGTTAGGACTCACAAACTCTTCCTACGAAACCAAACAGGCCACCCTACTTTTAAATTCTAATCTGAACTATAGTACAAAAATAGATACAGAGCTTTAAGGAATATGGATTCTTTCTTTTCTTTGACGTAGACTTCAGAAAGTACCACTCCAGTAAGAATCAAAGCTGATGAAAGAGAAAAGTATATGATAGGAAACTCTTTACAGAAGACCGATGAATCTGAAGCTGAGATTAGTCCTGGGAGTCTACCAGTGACTACAAATATGAAAGCCTCTGAGAACTTGAAGCATATTGTTAATCATGACGATGTTTTTGAGGTACTGCATTGTAATTATTCTCTGGAACAGTTGTAACAACTTTTAAGAATTTAGCATTTCATTATTCTTAAAGATAAAAAACTGTTAATCAAAAGCAGACAATACACTACCTCATTTGAGAAATTTCATGGTATTTGTTATAGTATTACTCATTTATCACTTCAAACTTAAAATTTTATAACCTGTATTGCATTCACGTTTGCTATGTAAATTATACTGTGGTAGTTCTATTCTAATTCTTTAAAATACATCATCTCAATTGTTTATTGAGAAAGTTGCCATAGGTATAGTTCAGTTATTTCACTTATTTAAGCATTTATCATTGATTGTGAAATTTTTTTTCTTTGAATGTCTAACACTTTTTTTTAAGTCACAGTATAGTTAGCATACAGTGTTCTGTTAGTTTCAGGTATATAATACAGTGATTTAACAATTCTATACATTACTCAGTATTCATCAAGAGCACTCTTAAATCCCATCACCTATTTCACCCATTCCTCCACCCTCCTCCCATCTAGTAACTTTGTTCTGTATAGTTCAGAGTCTGATTCTTAGTTTGTCTCTTTCTTTCTTTGTTCATTTGTTTTGTTTCTTGAATTCCAAATACAAATGAAATCATATAGTATTTGTCTTTTTCTGACTTTTTTCATTTTGCATTATACTCTCTAGAGCAATCCATGTTGTTCCAAATGGCAAGATTTCATTGTTTTTTATGGTTGTGTAATATTCCAGTATATAGATACGCGCGCACACACACACACACACACACACACATCCTTATCGATGGACACTGCTTCCATATTTTGACTATTGTAATTGATTCTGCCATAAACATCAGGGTGCATATCTCTTTTCAAAATAGTGTTTTCATATTCTTTGGGTAAATACCCAGTAGTAGAATTACTGGATCATATGGTAATTCTATTTTTTTATTTTTTTGAGGAACCTCCACACTGTTTTTTCCACAGTGACTGTACCAGTTTTCATTCCCACCACCAGTCCAGTTCCTTTTCTCCATATCCTCACAACACTGTTGTTTCTTGTTTTTGATTTTAGCCATTCTGACAGTTGTGAGGTAATACTTCATTGTGATTTTTGATTTGCATTACCTTGATAATGAGTGATGTTGAGATCCTTTTCATGTGTCTGTTGGCCCTCTATGTGTTTTCTTTGGAGAAAGGTCTGTTCATGTTTTCTGCCCATTTTTTAATTTAGATTATTTGGTTTTTTTGGTATTGAGTTTTACAAGTTTTTTATATATTTTGGATACTAACCCTTTATCAGATGTCTCATTTGCAAGTATCTTCTCCTATTCAGTAAGTTGTCTTTTAGTTTTATTAATTGGTTCCTTTGCTGTGGAGAAGTTTTCTTATTTTGATGTAGTCTCAATGGTTTATTTTTGCTTTTGTTTCCCTTGCCTTTGGACACACATCTAGAAAAATGTTCTGGGGCACCTGGCTGGCTCAGTCGAAAGAGCGTGCAAGTTTTGACCTCAAGTTTTTTAGTTTGAGCCCCCACAGTGGGTGGAGAGAGTATGTGAAAATAAAATCTTGAAAAAAGAGAAGGAAAAATGTTCCTGTGGCCAATGTCGGAGAAATTACTGCCTGTGCTCTCTTCTAGGATTTTTATGGTTTCAGGTCTCACATTTAGGTTCTCAATCCATTTTGAGTTTATTTTTGTGTATGGTGTTAGAAGGTGGTCCAGTTTCATTGTTCTGCATGTTGCTCTCCAGTTTTCCTAACACCATTTGTTGAAAAGACATTCTTTTTCCCATTGGATATTCTTTCCTGCTTTGTTGAGGATTAATTGACCCAGATGATCATGGATTTATTTCTGGGCTCTGTTCTGTTCCACTGATCAATGTTTCTGTTTTTGTGTCAGTACTATACTGTTTTGGTTACTATACCTTTGTGTAGTATATCTTGAAATCTTTGATTTTGCTATCTCCAGTTCTGGTCTTACTTTGTTTTGTTTTGTTTTGTTTTAAGTAGGCTCCGTGCCTAACGTAGGGCTTGAGCTCATGTCCCTCAGATCAAGTTGCGTGCTTTACCAGCTGAGCCAACCAAACACCCCCCCCCCATTCTTCTTTTTCAAGATTGTTTTGACTATTTCAGGTCTTTGGGGTTCCATACAAATTTTAGGGTTATTTGTTTTAGTTCTATGAAAACTGCTGTTGGTATTTCAATATGATTACATTAAATCTGTACATTGATTTTGGGTAGTATGGCCTTTTAACAATATTTGTTCTTCCATTCGATGCACATGGGGTATCTTTCCATTTGTTTGTGTCATCTTGTTTCTTCTCTCAGTATTTTAGTTTTTAGAGTTGACCTCCTTGGTTAAGTTTATACCTAGATTTTTTTTCAAGATTTATTTTTATTTTTATTTTTATTTTTATTTTTATTTATTTGACACAGAGAGATCACAAATAGGCAGAGAGGCAGGCAGACAGAGAGGGGGAAGCAGGCTCCCCGCTGACCAGAGAGCCCGATGTGGTGCTCCATCCCAGGACCCTGAGACCAGGACCCGAGCCAAAGGCAGAGGCTTAACCCTCTAAGCCACCCAGGCACCCCCTTATATATTATTTTTGGTGCAGTTGTAAATGGGATTGTTTTCTTAGTTCTCTTTCTGCTACTTCATTTTTAGTGTATAGAAATGCAATGAATTTCTGTATATTGATTTTTGTATCCTGTGACTTTATTCATTTATCGGTTTTAGTATTTTTTTGGTGGACTCTGAGACTTTCTTTTAAGAGTTTCTTCTAGTGGATCAATAAAAGCTGTAACTTTTTTTTAAACAGCTTTTTTGAGGCATAGATCACATACTATGTAATTCATCCATTTAAATAAAGGTTGTACCCTTTATTCAGTGGCTACTGATATACTAAAAGTTGTTCAGCCTTTACTGCAGTTACTTATCGAACATTTTTGTTACCCAAAAAGAAAGCCAGTACTTCTTAGCCATCTCCCCACAACCTCTCCATCCTCTTGAGCCCTAGCATCTTATGTACTGATTATCTGCCTCTATAGATTTGACCATTGATACATACTCCATTGTATCAATAATGATGGACATTTTGGTTATTTCCACATTTTGACTATAGTGTGTAATGCCACTGTGAATGCTTGCATACAAGTTTTTGTGTCAGTAAATATTTTCTTTTTTTTTCTTGAATATATACCTAAGAGTAAAACTTTTGAATCATACAGTGACTCTGTTTACCTGTTTGAGAAAATGCCAGAGTTTTCCAGAAGTAGCTGCACCTTTTTTTTTTCTTTTTTTGCATTCCCCTCATACAGTGCTGGAGATAATGTAAAATGGTAAAGCTCTAACTTTGCAAAATGAAATTCTGAAGTGTTTTTGATTTATAGCTATATTGCCCATTATGCATCACTAGTTGTAAGTGGTTATTTAAATTAAGTAAATAAAGGTAAGAACTCTGTTTCTTAGTTTTACTGGTCTACATTACAGGTGATCAGTAGCTATGTCCGGCTAGTTAGTGGTTACCATGTTGAACTGCACAGACTGGTCATTTCTATCATTATAGAAAGTTCTTTTGCAGAGCACTGGTATATAGAAAGGGTGATATTGTGGGTTCATAGTAGCATCTTTATTCCTGAAAAATTTAAATGCATTCAAAGCATATCATCTGTCTTCAAGATTATCCATTAAGCTAGTATTCACTTACTAGAAAGAAACCTCATGGCTTCTGAATATATTTTAAATGGATCACATTATTCCATATACTTATCATATACATTGGACCTAATACAACATAGTTTGTGAAAAGGTTATTAGGTTTGTCCCAGTGAATTTAATACTTTATTTTGTATGATTTCTATGCGTAAGGCACTGTGTTTGAGCTATGATGGCAGAATAGATATATGGGTATATAGATAGAATCAAGGTTAGATGTGCTGAGTGTATAAGGAAAATACTAAGTGATAAAAATATTAAGTGCTACATAAATTTAGAAAAGAGATATTTTCTGGCTAGGAACAACCATGGATGCTTTAGGGTGAAGGAGCCGTTTAATTTGTACATTGTAATATTTCATCTAGCAGAAATAGAACTGAATAAAATATGGAAGGAATAATGATAGCAAAAGGGTGGTACTTGAGAAATGTAGAAAAGAACATGTTCCATCTACCTGAATGTAGGTAGAATGGGGTTGGGGTGGTAGAATGAAACAAAATTAGTAGAGTAGTTTGGCTCCTGATGATGAGGCTCTGGAAAGCCATGCTAAAAAGTTTGGATTTAGTTTCCTGTAGTCTTTGAGGAGCCACTGAAGGCCTTTTAGCAGAGCAGTACTTGTGATAGAGCTATGTATTAGGGTTATCTGGCAACAGCTACTGAATTTCCCCATTTCAGGGCTTTATTTATATAAATACCTTATTTATATAAATACTCTTTATAATAATACTAGAAAATGTGGACTGGAACTTAGTTTTAAGAATGTAAGAGATTGGGGCACCTGGGTGGCTCAGTGGCTTAAAGCCTCTGCCTTCGGCTCAGGTTGTGATCCCAGGGTCCTGGGATCGAGCCCCACATCGGGCTCTCTGCTCGGCGGGGAGCCTGCTTCCTCCTCTCTCTCTGCCTACTTGTGATCTCTGTCTGTCAAATAAATAAATAAAATCTTTTTTAAAAAAAAGAATGTAAGAGATTAAGTATGAAATATCCCTGACTATAAGGAGTGAAGAGAGAATAGTCACACAACTGTGCTTGAATAGGATGATGCCATTAACTGAACTTGGGTGTTAAGAGAACAAGGAGCCTTTGAAGGACAAGGTTGTTTTTGAATATGTGGAATTTGAACACTTAACAGGACCATCCATTAGACGTACTCAGTAGGTCATTGGAAATGTGTATCTTTAGCTCAGAAGAGAAATGAAAGCTAGATTATAAATTGAAGAATTATCTACATTAAACATAACTATTGAAGAAAATGCAGTCCAAAGGGAAAGAATGGGGAAGGACAAAATAAGAGCTAACTACAGGAACAGTAGCTGACTTGAGCACAGGAGACAGAAAGGTACGAGGAAATGTAGGAGGCCATAGCTCCCAGATGCCAGGTGTAGTATCGGAGGAAGTCTGCTCAGCAGTTGAAAGTACTGTCTGTATCAAAATTGGGACAGACGATTTGCCCTTCCTTCTCCTGTTCTCTCATTCTTTGCGCATTAATTCTACCATTAGGTTCTGTTCATTCCTAAATTTCTGTCAGATTCCTTTTTTCTTTATTGGCCATCACTGCCATTGCCTAAAGATAATTTTTTGTTTCCTTTAGGACTGTTAGGATAACCAGGTCCCTTTCTGCTGCTATCTCTTCCCATGCATTTATTCTTTTTTAAGATTTTTTATTTATGTATTTTATGTATATTATGTATTTGACACAGAGAGAGACAGCAGGAGGAGTGGGAGAGGGAGAAGCAGGCTTCCTGCAGAGCAGGAAACCTGATGCAGAGCTTGATCCCAGGACCCTGGGATCATGACCTGAGCCTAAGGTAGACACTTAACGACTAAGCCACCATGCTCCCCTTTCCATGCATTCTTAATATTAGAGTTACCGTTTTGAAAGATAACCTGATATGAACTCCTGGCTTGGCAACTTCCAGTAGTGACCAGCACGTACTTGAGTCCATACTCAGAGCATAACCTTTCCCTCTTCAGTCCAATCTAACTTTTCTGTCTCCTACCAGTTATCTGAGCTCCAGTTACATGGAGTTGACATACCTTCTCTTATTTCTGTTTTCATTTGTGCAGAATGTCATTCCTCTCTTACCTCACCCCTCCTTCTCTTCCTTCCCTCTTTACTTTCTCTTCCTGTTCTACTAATTAGAAATGTCTTTCCATTGTAGTACAGTCCTGAACAGGGTTTGGCAAACTATGGCCTTTGGCCCATGTCTGGCCCACTGCCTGTCATTATATGGCTTGAAAGCTAAGAACAGCTTTTACATTACTTTTTTTAAAGATTTTATTCATTTGTTTGAAAGACAGAGGTCACAAGTAGGCAGAGAGAGAAAGAGGGGAAGCAGGCTCCCCGCTGAGCAGAGAGCCCGATGTGGGGCTCGATCCCAGGACCCTGAGATCATGACCCGAGCCGAAGGCAGAGGCTTAACCCACTGAGCCACCCAGGCACTCCCAGCTTTTACATTATTTTTTTTTTCAAAGATTTTATTTATTCATCAGAGAGAGAGAGAGATAAGTGATGGCAAATAATATTTGCCATAGTTTTATTGCCATATCTTGAAAAACTTATATACTGGTTTTAGTTGCTGTTACCATAAAAAGGTTTTTCATCCATGTTCTAAGTATTCTTTTCTCTTTGAAGTTCTTATGACTTAATATATATTCATTTAAGAAACCAAAGTTTATTTAAATACTTTCTTCTCTCTTTAAATTAGGAATCTGAGGAACTTTCTTCTGATGAAGAGATGAAAATGGCAGAGATGCGACCACCATTAATTGAAAGCTCTATTAACCAGCCAAAAGTGGTAGCTCTTAGCAATAACAAAAAAGGTTAGATGTTGAAAGCACTAGGAATAGAAATGGGCTGAATTTTTCAAATTTATAATTTTTTAAAACAAATTTCATTAAATGTCATTATATTATTTAGAACACTTTTTTGAAACAATTTTTAAAATATGCCTTCCTAAACTGTTCTTTATCCCTCTTGTTTTTTAAAGAAGACCCTTATTAGATATTTTCTCTTCCCTCATGCAAGGTTATGTATGAGGGTATGGGCTTTATAGGCAGAAAAGCCTGTGTTGTGATTCTGTTTTTGCTGCTTATTTGTTGGGTAATCCTTAAGCTGCTTAATTTTATGCATATGAACTTATCTAACTTGACATACATTGAGGCTAATGAAGGAGTTTGTGAGTATCAAATGTGCTAGATTATTCAGTGTACTCAGATCTAGCACAGTACCTGATGTAGAATAGATGCTTGTTATTTTATCTGTCCTGGAACTCTTTTTAAACCATTCCCACACCCCAGCCATTTTTTTCTTGTAATAGAATCTCAGACTCTTCTTAGACATGAAAGGGAACTTGAAGGATATGTATCCCTTCCTTTCACCCTTCCTTCACTCCTCCCCCCAGTGCCTGAACGTGTCTATATTATCTCTACCAAATATTCATCCAGTCTTTGCCTTTATGGCATTAATGAAACTTATGTCAAGGTGCCTCTAGATAGTTTGGTTTTCATAATAATAGTGATAGTGATATGTGTTTGAGTACTTACTAGTTCCTGCTTACTAGGCTAAATATTTTACATGTTACTATCTAACTGCACAAGGAAGTTGGAGAAAAGGAATAATATCTAGGAAAGAACTTATCTAGGAAAGAAAGGAATAATATCTGGGAAAGAAAGCCATCTTGCTTATCAGTATTTTAAAAATTAAGACTCCAGCGCCCAGATACCTTAAAGTTGAGTATAGAAAGCCCCATGTGCTATTATTACCAACTGTGAAGAAAATCCAGACTACTTGAACTGTGCCCTTAAGATATTTGGAGCAGAAAAAATATATTTAATTCATATAATCTCCTTTGACTCTCTCTATATATACTATTTCTGTGATGTGGGTAAAATTGCATTAAAAACAGTCTTCAGGGTTGTAAAGATACTAAATTATTGCCTTTTTTCATTTGGTTTTTAAGTAAGCTTTTTTCCTAGCCTGGAGCTTGAACTGATGACCCTGAGATCAAGAATTATATGCCCCACTGACTGAGCTAGCCAGGTGCCCCAAGTTATCTTTTTTATCATTACTTTTAAAAATATAATAATTTCTGATAGTACCTGCCTATAATGGCATATGAATATTTTCTATTTCTGATTATATAAAAAACAAAAGCCATCTCATATATTGAGCATTTTTTTAATATGTAATTCTTTGAAATGGTTTAAAAATAGCAGAAGAGAGCTCACCTTGTGAACTTTCTTGATTTCTTCGGTGTTTTTTTTTAATTGACTGTATTGCCCATTTTTATTTTCAGAATAGATGAAAACAACTCCATACTTATATGAAATAATTTCTTCTCCAGATAAATTTACAAATCTAGGCTGTGAACTATACTGTTTATTCTTTGTTATTATGACTTTTGAAGTTGTGAATGAGGGGGTACCTGGCTGGCCCAGTCGATAGAGTATGCAACTCTTGATCTCTAGGTTATGAATTCAAGCCCCACGTTGGGTGTAGGTCCTACTGAAAAAAATATTGTGAATGAGTGGAAGAGCCTTATTCACTAAAATTAATTGATGGCCTTAGAAAACCTTTGTATAATATAATCTTGTCAGTAGTTAAAACTGAATCAAATTCTGGATAATCTTAACATAGATTATATTTGTCAAAAATTTAAAGGTATCATGAGTTTTAAATTATTTAATCTTTGTGTATATTAGGACTGAATTTTCAGAAGTGCTTTTATTTATCTTCTAATCCATAGAATTCTTTATATATTGAACCAGGACAATATAAATGTCATTTGTCATTACTGCAAAGTATTAAATGCAAATCCTTAGTGACTTTATCAACAGCTTAAGTTTTTTTGTTTCAGATGATACAAAGGATACAGATTCATTATCGGATGAAGTTACACACAACAGCAATCAGAATAACAGCAACTGTTCTTCTCCATCTCGGATGTCTGATTCAGTTTCTCTTAACACTGATAGTAGTCAAGATACCTCACTGTGCTCTCCAATGAAACAAACTCATATTGGTATTAATTCCAAAATCAGGTTTGTGAACATCTTAACAGAATAATTTTTTTTTAATTTATTTATTTGTCAGAGAGAGAGAGAGGGAGAGAGCATGAGCACAGGCAGATAGAGTGGCAGGCAGAGGCAGAGGGAGAAGCAGGCTCCCTGCCGAGCATGGAGCCCGATGGGACTCAATCCCAGGACGCTGGGATCATGAAAATTAACAGAATAATTTATTTATACAGTAGAGCTAATAAGGCAAATAAATATATGACTAAAACAAACCAGATTTCACAAATTAATATTATAGAAGTAGTTCAGATAGTATATGATTTCTTCCCCATTTTATCACTACTTATTTAGGTTTGCTATTTTTCCATTTGTAATAGTTTTTTAAGTGGGGAAGAAAAATAGCATCTGGCTGCATCAGTTGGAATACCATGTGACTTTTGATTTTGAGGTCATGGATTCAAGCCTCATGTGGGGTGTAGAGATTACTAAAAAAATAAACTTTTTTAAAAATGGGGAAGAAAGAATTTAAAATATCCTAATTCTCTTCATTAAAAAATTGGACACTGTAACAGTACTTTTAGATATTAAAACATAAACAGTTTGTTTAGAGTAATTCAAGTTGAAATGGGTATTTTTTAGATACTCATTTTTTTTCTTTTTACTTTTTTTTAAAATTTTTTTTTTAATTTCTTTTCAGCGTAACAGAATTCATAGTTTTTGCACCACACCCAGTGCTCCATGCAATGCGTGCCCTCCATAATATCCTCCACCTGGCTCCCCCAACCTCCCACCCCTGGCCCCTTCAGAACCCCTCAGGTTGTTTTTCAGAGTCCATAGTCTCTCATGGTTCATCTCTCCCTCCAATTTCCCTCAACTCCCTTCTCTCCATCTCCCCATGTCCTCCATGTTATTTGTTATGCTCCGCAAATAAGTGAAACCATATGATAATTGACTCTCTCTGCTTGACTTATTTCACTCAGCATAATCTCTTCCAGTCCCGTCGATGTTGATACAAAAGTTGGGTATTCATCCTTTCTGATGGAGGCATAATACTCCATAGTGTATATGGACCACATCTTTCTTATCCATTTGTCCGTTGAAGGGCATCTTGGTTCTTTCCACAGTTGGTGACCGTGGCTATTGCTGCTATAAACATTGGGGTACAGACACATGAAAAAATGTTCATCATCACTAGCCATCAGGGAGATTCAAATTAAAACCACATTGAGATACCACCTTAACACCAGTTAGAATGGCCAAAATTAACAAGACAGGAAACAACGTGTGTTGGAGAGGATTTGGAGAAAGGGGAACCCTCTTACACTATTGGTGGGAATGCAAGTTGGTGCAGCCGCATTGGAGAACAGTGTGGAGATTCCTCAAGAAATTAAAAATAGAGCTTCCCTATGACCCTGCAATTGCACTACTGGGTATTTACCCCAAAGATACAGATGTAGTGAAAAGAAGGGCCATCTGTACCCCAATGTTTATAGCAGCAATGGCCACGATACTCATTTTTTTTTAAGACTTTTATTTATTTATTTGACAGCGAGTTCACGAGTAGGCAGAGGGGCAGGCAGAGAGTGAGAAACAGGCTCCCTGCTGAGCAGAGAGCCTGATGTGGGCCTCGATCCCAGGACCCTGAGACCATGACCTGAGCCAAACACAGAGGCTTAACCCACTGAGCCACCCAGGCGCCCTGTTACTCATTTTTGAAGAGTGCCATTAAAGGGCATTCAGTACTTTTAACTACTTCTGTATCTTTGAATTAGTCCCAAATTTGTAAGTCAGACTCTAAACAAGATTAAATTCCTCTAGGCTAAAATTAGCTGAAGTTTAAATCAACTGTTATTTGGGCTTTCAAAATATTTGGCTATCAAAATAAGATGTGATGTTTCACCTTCACGTTAATGTATCAGCTAGGTGCTTATTAGAAAGATTTGGGTTAAAAAAAGAAAAGAAAGATTTGGGTTACTACTGACCCAAAGCTTACTGTACGGATAACTTTTTACAGTAAAATGATTCTTAAATTCCAGACACAGTTAAGTCAAATTTTGTTTGTGCTGATTTGTGTTGTTGTAGAAGGAAGATGAATTTTATGTCACAAAGTGAGTTTAGCTATTACATACTTATGATTAATTATTTCTGTCCTCTGAATCTGAGGCCAAGACCTAGTGTGGTAGTAGAATAATTTTTATAACCTCTTAGGTGTTAAGATAATGATTAATTTTTGAAGTAATGTTTCCAGTATTTTGTTGAGAAATAGTTTAGTATTTTATAAATCATGTTTTTTGGGTAATGAAATAAAGGGTATCAAAGGGATATATCCACAACTTTGTTGTATTTCTGTAATGAATATAGTCTGTTACCTAATGGGAAGATCAATCCTAAGGAATATTTGTTAAACATAACTTGAATATTTATGCAAGAGGGCACAAATATGCTTTCATATTTGTGTGAAGTATAAGTAGGTTTATTTCCACCAAGCAGAAAAAAATGTTTTCTGTAATTTTAAAATAGCACATTTATAAATATTTGCTAAATACAATGAAATAACTTGGAAGAGTGATTAGATTTAGTTTTGCTTTTGATCTTCAGATTTTTTTCAATCTGCATTGTTTAGTTTTATTTTTTAAATCACCATACAATAAAACTGACTTTTTGTTGAGTTCTGTAAGTTTTTTTTTTTAGTATAATTTACTTTCCTTTTTTTTTTTTTTTAAGATTTTATTTATTTATTTGACAGGGTCCTGGGATCGAGCCCCGCATCGGGCTCTCTACTCAGCAGAGAGCCTGCTTCTCTCGTTCTCTCTCTCTCTCTCTCTCTCTCTGCCTGCCTCTCTGCCTACTTGTGGTCCCTGTTAAATAAATAAAATCTTTTAAAAAAAGAAAAAGAAACTGAACTTTATGGTGTTTGTGATAAAATTATCTTTGTTTTAGACAAGAAGATGAAAATTTTAACAGCCTTTTACAAAATGGAGATATTTTAAATCATTCAACAGAAGAAAAATTCCAGATTCATGATAAAAAAGACATTAACTTACCTGAATATGATTTGAATATTGAAGAACGATTGGTTCTTATTGAGAAAAGTGTTGACTCAGCAGCCACATCTGATGAATCTCACAAACTAGACCATATCAATATGAATCTTAATAAACTTGTAACTAATGATACATTTCAACCAGGGATAGTGGAAAGATCAAAGACACAGGATATAGTGCTTGGAACAGACTTTTTAAGCATTAATGCTAAAGGAGAAGCTGAGCCCTTCGAAAATGGAAATAAGTATCCTAATCTAGAATGTGTAAATAAGATAAATGGACATTCTGAGGAAACTCTACAGTCTGCTAGGAGGACTGAACTGCATGACACTGATTCTTCTGTTGATATGGGTGTTTCCAAAAGCACTGAAGATCTCTCTCCTCAGAGAACTGGGCCAATTGGATCTGTTGTGAAATCTCATAGTATAACTAATATGGAGACTGGAGGGTTAAAAATCTATGACATTCTTAGTGATAATGGACCACAGCAGCCAAGTGCAACAATTAAAGTAACATCTACTGTTGATGGAAAAAATATTGTCAGGAGCAAGTCTGCTACACTTTTGTATGATCAACCATTGCAAGTATTTACTGGTTCTTCTTCATCTACTGATTTAATATCAGGTACAAAGGCAGTTTTCAAGTTTGATTCAAATCATAATCCTGAAGAGCCAAATATAATGAGAAGCCCCACAGTAAGTGGCCCACAACCTATGCCTCAGATGTACGGTCCTCCTCAGTATAACATCCAGTACAGTAGCAGTGCTGCCGTTAAGGACACTCTGTGGCACACCAAACAGAATCCCCAAATAGATCATGTTGGTTTTCCTCCTCAGCGCCTTCCTAGATCAGAGAGCACAGAAAGTCATAGTTATGCTAAACATTCTGCCAATATGAATTTCTCTAACCATAACAATGTTCGAGCTAATACTGGATACCATTTACATCAGAGGGTTGGTCCAGGAAGACACGGGGAAATGTGGGCCGTCTCACCAAATGACCGACCCATTCCTGGAGCAACTCGAACTACAGTTCAGCGACAAAGTAGTGTTTCCTCTACAGCTTCTGTAAATCTTGGTGAATCGGGTCCCACAAGGCGGGCCCAGATTCCTGAAGGAGATTATTTATCATACAGAGAGTTACATTCAGTGGGAAGAACTCCAGTGATGTCAGGATCACAGAGACCTCTTTCTGCACGAACATATAGCATCGATGGTCCAAATACATCAAGGCCTCAGAGTGCTCGACCCTCCATTAGTGAAATACCAGAGAGAACTATGTCCGTTAGTGATTTTAATTATTCACGGACTAGTCCTTCAAAAAGACCAAATGCAAGGGTTGGTTCTGAGCATTCTTTATTAGATCCTCCAGGAAAAAGTAAAGTTCCTCATGATTGGAGAGAACAAGTACTACGACACATCGAGGCCAAAAAGTTAGAAAAGGTAATTAAATATGAATTTTTTTATTTTCCTTTCTATAAATTTATTTTTCTTAAAAATATTTGGTATTCTTTATTTCTTAAGGTGAAACAAGATACTCTGAATTACTGAATATATACTTATATTTGAGGATTTTATTCTTGGTACTTAACAACAGAGTTCAGGTTTAGAGTTAGCCAGACTCAAAACAACTGAGATGGTAGGATATGCTTCTTTTCTGTTTCTTACTCCCCAGTGTTTCCTGATTAGCTGAAATTCATTTTATATGTTTAGTGTATATCTTTTTTAGATTGTGCCATACATACTGTAAATAATACATGCATCTACATGTGTTTAGCATTTTCTGATCTCTCATCTATTAATAATTATTGGTTATGTAACTATGTGTACAAAAATAGTAGTCTTACTATATAATTAGCAGAATAACAAGAAATATCCTAAATGTAAATATTTTATCTAAGATTTTTTTTTCCCAGTCAATGTTTTAAGACTAACACTGTCACTGACACAGATGGCTTCTGGCATGGCATTTACTCTTGACTTTCCTGAACTGCATTTCTGACCTATCTAAATTCAGGTGTCTTTGGCTCTAATGAAGTTTGGAAATCTTTGGTAAAATAACTTAAGATCATGTTTAGCTTATTTGTTTGTAAAAACAGCTAAATGTATACAACCTCAATTAGTCATTTTAAAAACTTCCTTAGGTCCAGTTTTTCAAAAATGAATGCCTAAAATATGATTAGTAACCATGTATCAATTCACATGAATCTCTGCTTATAATTGTTAGCTCTTTTCAATACTATCACCTTAAAATAGCTGAGCATCTAATGGCCTTGAATCATACTCATCCATTTTGTCTCAGCTGTAGCTGTACTTATTGTTGAGGCTCTTCGAACTTGTGTGCTTTTTATAAGGAATTTGGAAATTTCTTTTTTTTTTTTTTAAGATTTTGTTAATTTATTTGACAGGCAGAGAGGCAGGCAGAGAGGAAGGGAAGCAGGCTCCCTGCTGAGCAGAGAGCCGGATGTTGGGCTCCATTCCAGGACCCTGAGATCATGACCTGAGCTGAAGGCAGAGGCTTTAACCCACTGAGCCACTCAGGTGCCCCAAGAATTTGGAAATTTCTTAAGCAAAGGAGTACCATAGCTGTTTTGTAAATAAACTCCTGGAGTTATTATGGAACTAGAAGGAGGAAGGGCTGTAGGTTTGTTTTGTTTTGCTTTGCTTTGTTTTGAAGAGAAGGAAGAGGCTATAGTTAAGTTGATTAAAAATAAGAAATGTATTGATGGAATTGAGACAAAGGCAAGGATTCAAGAGACAGTTTCGAAACAGACTCTAGAATAGTTTACTTGTAATTGGAATATTCCTCTAATATAAGTGTCTGAGGAAAAGGAATTAAGCTTGAGTGGTACCTTGAATAACTGTTTGTTGGAAATGCCAACATAGAGAATGAAGAGCAGATTTGGTGAAGAGATGAGTTTGGTTATCATTATATTCTGTGTAGTTGATATCTCAGCTGCCTGTTCTCCCAATACTTTCCTGTCTGATGGAGATGTACCTAGACTTGAGTAAATAGGAAGCAAGTAGCCGCTACCTTTTGTTCATTGTACCTCTCTGCTTTTTATATTTAGAAATTGACCATTCAGTTACTTCAGGAGTACATGACAGTAGTTTCCCAGTTTTGCCCACTGGTAATTTAGAGGTGAGGATTAGTCCAGTGAAACTAAGAAAAGCCTTGTGAGGACACAGAGCAACATGATTTAGACTACCAAACTTGAAAGCATTGGTTAAAAATGATGGAGGGTGATGGGGAATCTGTTTGCATCTCTGCAATTCCTTTTCCTCCTCCAGACATAATTCTTATGGTCTGGTAGATATTTGAAAATATTTACAATGCCTGCCTACCTCTAGAAGTAAGTCCCCAAATCAAAAGTTGCTACTTTGCCCTCCTTAATGCTTAGCATTGATAAAAAAAAAAAATAGATAAGTTATTGCAGCTTACTTGGTTTTTTAACCTTCTGTTAGTAACTCCTCCATCCCTTCCCTGCAACAAACTGTACCTGGAACCCAAACATATAAATAGATCTCACCTTATCCTTCTGAAGACTTATCTAATTAAACTAATAATTCTGGTAAGAAGCACTCAACCAGAACATCATTAACATAATATGATAATTTCCACATTTAGTTGCTACTATACAACTATTAGCGTGTAGTGAATAACAGTGCCCAGGACATATTCCCTAATTGAGCTCTGCACAAATGTGTTGTGACGGTGCAAATTTTTTTTTAATATTTTTTTTATTTATTTGACAGAGATCACAAGCAGGCAGAGAGGCAGGCAGAGAGAGAGAGAGAGAGGAGGAAGCAGGCTCCCCGCTGAGCAGAGAGCCTGATGCAGGGCTCGATCCCAGGACCCTGGGATCATGACCTGAGCAGAAGGCAGAGGCTTTAACCCACTGAGCCACCCAGGCACCCCAGGGTGCAATTTTATGTAGATGTCTATGCACAGGCCTGAATTCACAGGCCTGGACCTGTTCTGAGCTTCAGCCTTCTTAGTCAGTGACATATTTACAAAAACTTTAGATATGTTCAAAGATGTCCTGAAAACCTTTGTTCCAGGATCTATATATAATTAAAAAGGGTCATTTGGACCACTCAAGTTAAGAACATGTTAAAACTATGTGTAGCACATCAGTGTGTGTTGTTTATGTTTCTGTGTGTGATTGTGTGTATAGTTTATTTATTTTTACATTATAATCAAATGTTTTTGGAATCTCTGAATTTCCTCTGCCAAGTCCTAATTGTGAAATGGTCTGGGAAAGCATAGGCATGGCCTGTTAAGTTTAGCTTTTTCTTTAATCATTACTTTGGAAACCACAAAAAAACTAAAAGTGTACATTGTAATTTGGCAAATTAAGTTTTCTTAGTATTAGAGATCAACTTCATAATCTGCAGAACACATGTGGATTCCCTAGGAATAATATAGAAATGCTTGTTATGACATTTCTGTATTTCTTGATAACAAGCCATGGTCAAAATGTGGTCGCTCTCAGTTTGACCCATAAGACCGTCATATTCAGGGACTCCACATGAAGGAAAAGCATGTAACAGCTCTGGGGATTAATAAGCAGGAAAAATGAAAATGAGGCATTGTGTTTATTGAGGTTCATTTCTCAGGCAGCTCTGGGATTAGTGATAAGGGATTCATCAGTGTAATGATTTCATCAGTGGTTCTTCAAGTTTAAGCAGCAAATGCCACTAACTCCTAAAATGAAATCTTAAGTATCTATTTATATGAATGGGAGAAACTGTTTTTACAAGTACATTGTCTAACTTTTTTCCCGTTAACTATAGAGCAGTGGGAGCCTTCTAAGTGTTATATCCTAAAACTTTAAGTATATGTTCAACTTTTTTCTAACTTTAGACATGTTTCTAAGGTAATTTTTTTTTAGAAATTATAGTGTCAGGAGCCAGGTGTGTTTTGCAGACTTATGCTATGAATGTATGTATGTTTAAACGCTCCATTTATTTAATAATGATATAAAATTCTATAAAATGAAGCAGACTCTAGAAATCCATTTTAAGTTAGAAATAACTGGTTGGTAAAATGTATCTTTATAAAAAAAATTAGCTTGTGTTCCATATATAACTACATATATACACATAGGTCTAGATATGGCATCAGTTTCTCTTTCCTGACAAACTTCTAATAAGATGAGTTAGGAGTAAAGGAAATGATAGCATCGTAAAAGCCACTGTATAGCTTGTACTTTCTTCTTTAGTGTTTAAACATGTGAATGGTTGGATTTATATGTACTTTATGTGTATATGTGTATGTTGTCATGTAAATATATGGTAAAAGTGCCAATTTCTTGCAGTGGTACTGAAAATTTGATGCATGATATTCCTGCGTGGTATTGGGGTTACTTATAAATACGTCTTTGTACATAACATGTCTTGTGAATTTTGCATGCTACACTAATCTCTGTTAAATCTATCCCCTCTTTATTCAGAGCATGCTGTCAAGGTCCTTTAATTCCAATTTTACTGCTGTAAGCAACTTTCACTATGGCAGCTCTAGGGATCTGCATGGCAGCCAAGGCAGCCTTGCCTTGAGTGTTGCAGACGGAAGAGGTTCTGGTGGGCACATTTTTCGAGTGAGTACCTGCAGTAGACCAGTTCTTTTAGTACACAGAAGAAAAAGGGAAAAAAAACCCCACATTTTAATGTTTTCACATTTCTAGAAAATAAGTTTTTATGGTGGGTTAGATATCTTGATTAGTTCTTCCAGGGCTTAATTCTAAAACTCCCTGCAAAGCTGATTTAGTATTTATTGCTTAAGTTGCTTTGGTTATAAGCTAAGGATGTAATATACTCTTGTTTATGTAAATAGGGATGAACAGTTGAAATAACTGAGTGGTTTTTAGTTTTTGGTGTTTTGTTTTTTTTAAATTATTATGCTTTGTGGTGTTTTCGCTTAATAAAATTTGCTAGTCTCCAGAATTCAAGTTTGAAGGCTGTGCTGTATATAGTACACAGAAGTGTTGTGGGGAAGAATAATTTTTAGTTTAGTGATTTAGAATTGGCAAATGAGAATCACTACCTGGAAGTAAGTTTAATCACAATTCACTGAATATGATTAAATACAAGGCTGGAGAAATTGTAATAAGTACCAATCAAAAGGCAAAACCCGAATCCTTTATTATACATGTTTCAGCATAGTCATTAATGATGAAGAAGGAAGGTTTATTCTTCTAATGAAAGTTAAGGGTAGGTGATAAGAATGGCAGAGAAGGAGAAAGAACTGAACAACTCTGGTATGGCTCTATTTTTAAGATTTTTCTTTTCATAACAACCTAAGCTGGTAGCATGGCCTTTAAATAAATATTTATTTCTCTCCCCCTTTCCTTCCATTCTGAAAAGATTTTTCTCCTTCTACAACATTATTTTGTCTCTTTCCCCTAGTTTTATTTCCATATTGACTCTGCTTACTTCTGGATCCTTGCCTTATCCCAAGGGTCCTCATCACCAACCCCTTTTTAATACACTGCTGGCTTTGCATTGTTGTGTTCTAGGACAAGAGTTGGTCTCCTGGATTCACTTTGCTGTGGCTGAACCTCACCTCTCTTGCTGTGTCATCTGTTTCTATGTTAGAGTCCTAGCAATTGTTTTGTAATTTATCACTTTGAAATGGAGAGAGAAGAGTGATAGCTATTAAGCCCCGAATTTCTGGTACTCATTCCAGCTGAAACCACAGAGGGAAGACCAGGGGCTTTTATTAACTCAAATAATCTTTATTGTCATCTGGAACGATTGTTCTTTCCAAATTCTTAAACAGTGATATTTTTTGTTTATTATTCTTAAACTCATAGCCTTTGACTTTGTTGCATTTTGCTTTTTCATTCATAATATATTTGTTGTTTTAAAAACTAGATAAAGTTATATATTCAGACTTGAATTTAAACTTCAAGCTATGACCTAAGTTGATTACTGTGCATTCCGAAAGCACATCTCAAAAATGAGGAAGGAAGGCAAAATATTCATTGCATAAGTACACAAAAGTAGATCAAACCAAATCTAAAAATGCTAATTTTTCGTGCTTTGAACTAGCAACTAACTGCACATGATAGCTCTATTGCAGATAAAGTTTCTAAGATTAAGTCACAAGCCCTTAGGCTTATGTGTATCCTGTGGCATATCGTCATGAAGTAGATTTCAGATTATTTTTCAAAATGATGATGTAGTGTATACATAGCTGTGTTGCTAGCCACATAATGTTTTGAAAGTAACAATAGTGCTATTTATCACGGTCCCTTCAGTTTTTAAAAATATAGCTGGGTGTGTTTAGAACTAAATTAAAATGAAAAGTATGGGCATCTTGCTTCCTAGCGTATTATAAAAAAATATATTCAGAGACAATGAGCTATAGAGTTTTTTTTTCTCTAATGCTATCAGTGAGGCAAACTATAAGGATATTATTGACATACAAAAATACAAACTCAGTTAATTTTTTTAAAAATTCATCAAAACATTGGTTTTAAAAATACTGAGCTGTCCAATACTAGTATGATAGAATTAAGCTAAAGTGAATTTTAGAAGACTGTGTGTTTATTGGTACTGCGCATCATTAATAAGAAAATCGCGGTGGCACTGTGCTGTTAAAAGAATAGCATTTTTGGGGGGTTTTTTAAGGGAAAAAAAAACTTTTTGTAGTACTCAATAGGAGTAAATTTTAGTTGCTCTTAAAATTTGGGACTTTTAACTTTTACTAATAACTAAATTGTTCACATTGTTAAAAGCTAGGTATTACTATAAATAAAACTAAAAGCATAAGCTTTAAGAAATAGCTTAACAGTTTTAAATGTACTGAGATATTTTTCCTGTTTTATTGAGATATAATTGGCATATCATATGGTGTTAGTCCAAAGTGTACATCATAATCATTTTATATATAATATATGTATAGTGAAATGATTACAACAAGTTTAGTTAATATCCATCATAAAGGTGCTAATATTGATGGCAGTTATGATCATAATGTTTGACTTGGTTCTTCATCTTTCCACTACCTGTAATATTTTTTCCTAATCTCCTTTCAAGTGTCATCATCATCATTTTGGTTTCACATCTGAAAGAGCATTTTTTGTTTACTTTTATTTTCCCCTCATTTGAAGCATCCCCAGACATCCTGTCCAGGAGATCCTTGTCAAGATGATATATTCATTTCAGGACAGCCGAACTACTCGTCAGCTACACTTAGTCACAAAGATGTTCCTCCAGACAGCTTGATGAAAGTAGGTGTTCAGGAAATAAATGAAGACATCTCTTTGAACTTGTTTTATAGCTTTTGAACTGGAAATAACTATGCTTTAACAGTGAAAATAATGTTTTGAGGACTTTTTCTCCTTGATTAGTAAAGATTTTTAAAAACTAATTAGGAAATATGAAATGGATTTTTACTCTGTTATTTCTTAGTTTAGTCAATGCTTTTTTTCCACCATGGAGAATTATTTTTATTGTTTTTTCTTTATTTCTCTACTATCATCTGCTTATTTTATTGTTTCAGTCCGAGGCTTTTTGGCATCCTGATAGTAAACCTTTTGGAGAATTAAAGATGAACCTGTCTTAAATTCTTCATTTGAGGATGTTTTACTATTATTAAAGGCATTTTAAAATACTTTAAATGTAATTAGAAATCACCTTGAAAGACTTTTTGTATGTGGTAGAGTAGATGATGATCATATTCTTATGGCTTTTGTAACTAAAGCATCACTTAGAAAATTTACTTTTCTGTCACCAACACCAGACTGATAATTCTTTTTTTTAATATTCTCTCTCAGCTGTTCTTTCTCCTAATTCCATATTCCTAGTATAGCCCAATACAGTTTTGAAGCATACTTAATGTATTCTATAAAAACTTCCACACTGTTCTTGAGAGTAGGTACCCAGCCCTATAAACATAAGTTCATACATAACTCTTTATGTTACCCTTGTTTTTTTCTGTTTTTCTTTAATTGAGCTGTGTTATTCAGTTTCTTTTTCTTTTTAATATCCCATTTTGTAGTTTAGGTTATTGGTTTGTTTCATACTTTTATTCTCCTGAGCCATCTACTAAAGATAGCTTAATATATTCCATGGATATGTTTAACATTGATGTAAAATGTCAGGTACAACTCAGAGTCTAGGTATCAGGCAGTCTTAGCATGGGTCAGAAGTAATTATTGTTTGGAAAATTTTCCCCAGAAGAAAAGTATTGAATCTGCACATAGGAATAAATGATACAAGCTTGGAGAGAGTGAGTGCAGTCCACAGAGTTGTGCATAAGTAATAAAGTGACAACACAACCAATTAAAGGCTCCTGCCAGATAATTGCTTCAAATCTAGTAAACAACCACAATTTTTTTTTTAAAGATATAGGGATAATAGAGTACCTCATTCACTTTTTCTCCAACCAATGTAAGATTTGGCATAGAGTGATATTTTGTGCCCTGTTAGAAATCTTCAGTTGGAAACTTTGTTAAGTTTCCAAAGTCCAGAATTAACTAAGTTCTGAAGTATAACACAGTGAAAAAGATAACTTTTTAAAGTAAAAATGTTCACTAAAGTCTGACTTCTTTGTTTCCTTCAGCAAGGTTCATATAACAAGAGCATGTAGTTATGAAACAATTACCATAATCTTTTCCCAAATTTTCTACTTTGGGATAATTTTAGGATAATTTTTTGGGATAATTTAATTTTTAATATTTCTCTTACAGTTTTTCTATAATTCACTTGTGAATAAGATCACCTTTTTATTGATAATTAATACAAAGTTTTAAATGATTAATCTCTGTAAAATATCTCCCCTTCTATATAGCAATCTCTTTATATGCAAATATTTATAATCCAAATATAAACTTATTTTTCAGATCGTTTCCTCATACTAGCATAACACATTATTAGCCACATTTGCACAAAGGTGATTTTAAGTGTAAAATTCAGATTCAGTCTAAACGATGAGAAGCATTAAAACAAGGATAATTCTTTTTTTTTTTTAAGGTTTTATTTATTTATTTGACAGACAGAGATCACAAGTAGAGAGGCAGGCAAAGAGAGAGGGGGAAGCAGGCTCATTGCTGAGCAGGAAGCCCGATGCAGGGCTCGATCTCAGGACCCTGGGATCATGATCTGAGCTGAAGGCAGAGGCTTAATCCACTGAGCCACCCAGGCGCCCCAAAACAAGGATAATTCTTTAACAACAAAAATATTTATCTCAGATTTTTTGTGTAGCTTGCGAAAAGTAAAATAGAATGTTAAGGTTTAAATTTGTGATTACTGGTTTATGGAACTAACATTTAGAGAGTTTAAAAGTTGCCAACTGTTACACACACTCGAGGAGTAAATTAGTTTTCTACCGTATAGCAGCATTAACTTGTTAATTCTGGAAAGAAACAAATAAAAGGAAATAGAGTCAGATTAGGAAAAAAATCCTACCACAGAAATTGCTGCTTTTGTTCAGAAGAAAACATGAACAAATGCATCTTCTGTGTATATGTGAGATGGGAAAATTTACCCTTTTAATGGACTTAAACTTTAAAATTTTGACATAATTACCATTTTAACATTTGGTTACTATAAGAAAAATAGGTCCGTGCATATTGAACAGAAAAGCAGATAATTTTAAATGTTAAAAATTTTAAATTTTAAATGATTTCCTTTCATTTGAAACCTTTAAAGAGTGAGAATCTATCTGCAAGCATTCAGGGGAGTTTAGAATTAATAGCTTTTTTCTTTTAAAACTGCAAAATTAGAAAAAAATAGTGTGAGTGGCTTGATATTGTGTGATTTAGAATGTTAAACTCTAGTGCTTTATAATGCTCCAAGAAGAAAATCCAAATATTTGTAATGAGAGATTATTGTTGGTCATTTTAAGACACTTCATGTTTTTCTTAGATGCCTTTGATTAATGGACAGATGGGCCAGCCCCTCAGGCCTCAGGCAAATTATAGTCAAATACATCACCCCCTTCCTCAGGCTTCTGTGGCAAGGCATCCCTCTAGAGAACAACTAATTGATTACTTGATGCTGAAGGTGGCCCACCAGCCTCCATATACACAGCCCCATTGTCCTCCTAGACAAGGCCATGAACTGGCAAGGCAAGAGGTAAGAATAATCAAGAATATTTGAACTATGAAACTAAGCTTTTAATGTACTTCATAGGATATTTAACTGTTAGCAATAAATCCATATAGAATTTTAACATAGTTTTACCAATTTGTTGAAAGGTTTGGTTTCATATTAAGTTTATACGGTGTCAAACTTAATGGTTTAACTTGACTCCATGATCCCCTGTCTTCTGATTAGTTGACATAGGATTCAGGGGTTTTGGATGTGATTTTTTTTTTCTTAAGATGCTTGTTTATAAAAAACCATTTGATGATACTCCAGTAATTAGATCTTCTTCAGGAATATGAATAGTAGACCATGAAACGTGACTGGCCTATTATGGCTTACTATTGTTATTTGACACTGAGAGTTTGAAATTTGACTATACTCCAAACTATTTTGAGAATTTAATCTTCCAAAGTACGTAAAAAGTGACTAATCATACATTTACACATTTTTATAGTTTATTGATAAAATAATACTGTTAGAAATTGAGGTAGAGAACATGTGCTTTGGTTCATTTTGGTTTAGTGTCTGGGGAAAGGAGTATTTTGTAACAAGTTTAGTTCTAGATCTTTTTTTATAGCGTGGTTATAAAAATGTTATCAGCTGATCATCAGTTCCAAAGTCTTGGAAGCATATAAACGGGTTCAGGAAATGAGTTGATATCCAACAACCACCCAGGGATTTTAAATATCTTATGAAGCACCCAATAAACAGAGATAATATGTAATTTAGATGTTTTACAGATGGAAACTGGTAATGAGTTGATAGTAACTGTGTGTGCTCCATATCATTAAAATCCATGATACCTTAAAAAAAAAAGATAGGGTCAATAGTAATCAGTTGCCTATCCTTGTAAAATAGCAATAGATTAAGTTAGGAGCTATGCTTTATAATCCTAGCTGTGCCTTTAACTCACTAACTCATTAACATAATATTCCATGTCATAGTTTTCCTTCATCTGGCTGAATATTTATTTTAGATGAATCTTTATATATTTTACCTATAGTTAAATACTGTGTTGTAGCTTTTTCTGAAATATTAGTAATAGTTTATTTTCATATTAATTCAGATTCGAGTGAGAGTTGAAAAGGATCCAGAACTTGGATTTAGCATATCAGGAGGTGTTGGGGGCAGAGGAAATCCATTCAGACCTGAAGACGACGTGAGTTTGTTTATATGTCCTTGAGATTCTCATAAGGTTTTATTCACTCCTTAATATCTCTTGTACATAAGTAAAAATCTAACAGATAACTTATATAAATGTAGACAGATACCACCTTTTTTATTTCTCTCTGTACAGCTTTCTGTTTTGAAATGTGATCACTTCAAATTAATTGTTTGATGAAAACAAATTAAACCCCCAGTTTTAAATGTTCATTAAATTGTGAAGTGATTTTTAAATTTGGTTATTATACATCTGTACATCTGTACTTTAAGTGAAATCATTATACTCAAGTCAGAATTACCAGCACCAAAAATAACAATGGGTTGTAACAATATTCAGAGAAGATGATGAGAAAACTTGTGCTATGATTCAAGTATTTATATACTAAGTGTTTATCTTTTTTGTTGTTATTAAAGGGTATATTTGTAACAAGGGTACAGCCTGAAGGACCAGCATCAAAATTATTACAACCAGGGGATAAAATTATTCAGGTAACTAAGATACATCTTTTTATTATTTTCTTAATTTTTCATTTTATAAGATCTTTCTCATCAAGTAATTATTAAATGTCAGATTTTTTAAATAATCCTTTTGTGAAGGTTATCACTAAATATTTGTGGATGAAAATTGTGGCATTTCTTATAGGCCACTTTCTAATATTTTCATAGTTGATCATATTTCTTCCCAGAGCCTTGGAAAAACCACAGATATTTTTTTAATACATGTTCAGTATATCTTAGCATTTTGTTAAAGTTCAGGAATGTTAACTTCTTTAGAATAAGAAGGTGAAAGAATCTTTTTGTTTGTTATAAGAATTAAAGAATTTAATTAATGTGAAGCACTTAGAACTGTGTGTCTGGTATGTAGTAAGACCTCAATAAATGTTAAGCCTAAATTATAAGAAATGTAGTGTTTACCTGCTGATCCAAGGCAACAGAAAGAGTAGGCCTTGCCCTCTGGTATCCTTGCATGTTGGTGACCTCATTTATATTTTAGTGCATACACATAACACCATCCCTGGCACTGTATTTTTAGCCAGGTGCTGCCTAACATTGGGTTGCTGCATAAGAATCATCTGAAAACATAGACAAGGTATAGGTTCCTGGGTCCCCCACCTTCAGAGATTCTAATTTCGTAGATGTGGGCTAAGGCCCAAGAGTCTACATGATGTTTTAAATTTCCAGAATGATTTTTATTTTCTGCCAAGTTTGTGCAGTATCAGCAGAAATTTAAATGTACACATGCAAATAAATTACTGAAATGTTTTTCTTAAAGACATTTTTCTTCTTTCCTCTAGGCTAATGGCTACAGTTTTGTCAATATTGAACATGGACAAGCAGTGTCCTTGCTAAAAACTTTCCAGAACACAGTAGAACTCATCATTGTACGAGAGGTTTCCTCATAAGAATTGTGGACAAAAAAAGGGGGAAGGCAGCAAGATTTATTGGAAGATATTTGCAGGGGAAATTAATATTTTGACTATTTTTATATGTAAAGAAGAACTCAAAAAATTATGTTCAAATTTGTACATTAATGAAATAATGGAACTTGTGGTCAGAGGGAAAGAACCACTGTACAGTATATAGGGGAGACTGTTGAATTCATACCATATAAAAGTTCTTGTTAGGTTTTTAAACATAGCAATCAAGGCTACAAAAACAAACATATGTTGTTTTTGTATAGATTGTAGGTTTATTTTTGGATTTCATACACATGACTGAACTCTGTGCAAGGCTCTAGTTGGCCTTGATTGTAGCCCAGAGACAGATGGCAGAGCTTTCTGTCTCATAGCTTTTGTGCCCTTATTTTTATTCAACTCGTATTAATGTTTTTCTGCTGAAACTACTTGTTTTTAATGTGGGCAAGAGATTTGAAGTGTTGGTTTTTGCTATGTGCATATTGAATTGAAGAGTGAGTAGGTGAAGGTGGTGCTGGTGGGTTCACTTTCCAAGGCCAGATTAAAACAGTCAATTCCTACAAAAATCTGGAAGCAGAGATTGAAAAAGCTGTTAATGTGTTTTTATTAATAAAATAATGCAATAAAAATGTAATGTCTTTTTAAAGAAATAAAAAAGACGGTAATTGCATTTTACGAGCTCTACAGGATCTGTTCTTGTCATAGCCATTGACAATACATTTGCTACTGGTGATTCAATTTTTAATTTTTTAGTCACAGGAAATTTTTAACTCTTATGTTGATGCATGTCCATGCATTTTTTTTTGTGATATGGAAATCTCTTGATTTTTTTTTGCAAATGGTAGCCTTGCAATCTGTTTTATAATTAGTATTCCATTTTAATCTTAATTTATAATTTTTATTTTAAGCAGCACATGAAACTAAAATGGCCAGTTTTAAGATTGTGTTGCTGTAACACAAAGTGTAAGCAGATTTAGGAAAGCCTCTTGATTTTGTTTGGTCTCACATTGCCTTGGTAAAGTAAAAGGAAACAGTACGCATGGAGCTAGGAAACCAAAGTAAGTTTGTGAAATTGGCACAGTGATAGAGAATTGCTGTGGAGAGTTGTAGAGCAAAGGGTTAGGTCCTTGAGGCCTACCAGTGTGTAAAGGTATTCAAATAAAGGGCTGTTCCTAAAGGTAACATTAAATGTGAACTCAACACTTCAGAGTCTTTAAAGGGTTTCTAAGTGTATCAGTGTAATAGAATAGTGTTTTACCACCAGCTGCCTTTGTTCCTCATTAGTGTGACAAATATTTCATAGTTTATTAATTTGTTTATCCAAACCATTAATCTTATTTGTTTCTGTTCTGTCATTGTAATTCAATAAAATTTGAGTAACATTCAATGGTAAGAATTAATGCATGGTTATTTGGACCATAAAAAAGTGCCACAGAAGACCAATAACTGTTTTTAGTCAAGGCTAGCCTGGAGCCTTTCATTAGAGCAATATTCAGTTATTGCACTTCATTTTTAATTACTAAGAAATATAATTTTGGAATTTTTAATCTATTATACTTTGTTCTTCAACCTTGTTTTAATTAAGATTTTTATAGGACTAGCAAAAATGGCAATTTACATTATTTTTGCAAAAAATGGTGGACCCGTTCCTTCTTGCTAGTCAGAATAAATAGGCAGTAATTTTCAAAAGATGTGAACTCAAATATTGCACTTCTTTCGAGATGTTATCATTTGGTTATTGTACTGTATAGTTTTAATAATATTGATTGAAACCCTTTAACAACTCTTTGTAAATTTTAACTCATTTTAGTTGCTTTTCAGTACTATTTACATAGGAATTGATTTTTATGGATATAGTAGAAGAAATGTGCTGTATTTTGATAAAATTCATTTACTGTATGTGTGTTGTAATCTCTAAAAAAAATAATGACAGCTTCTTAAGATAAGCCTCGGTGTTCCCTTTATTCATAGTTTATTTTAAAATACTAATTTTGGTACACTTTTATTTATTTCAGACAATTTTTCAGTCACATTCTATCTTTAATAAGGAATACATAAAATAGATATAATGGTGACATTTTCAACTACTTTATCTCTCATCAGATACACAGAGATAATTTTGGAAAAGGAAATTAGCCACAAAAAACAATTGATTAGTCATCTAACCTCAAGTTAACTGTCTACATATTATATTGATAGATTACAAATGTACCAAGTATTACATGCACTAGTGTTTTATTCTCCTCTAGTTAGTTAAAAAAAATTTTTTTTATTGTTCTTATAACACATATAGTTGAGTAAGAAAGTTAGTTACCAAGGAAGATAACATGATAGATTATATAACAAAAAATTAATAGCAAAATGTTTTGCACTTTAATTAAATACCCATAATTTTCTTCTAAAATATTGGAAAACTAAAATGAAGTAAGAACTCTGTTAGAATTTTTGTTTTGGTTGGCAATGATAAAGTTTTAAAATTTGAGTGGAAAAGTAAATTTTCTGAGGAAATGAAGAAGACATTTTTAGTTTACATATTGTTGAGTAATTTATAGTCAAGGCCCATACTCATAACTGACATTATTTAAATATTGTTCAGCAAACCATCACAACCAAAACTATCTCATTTTTAGTGATAGTATTTAAGATTGACCACCTTAAAATTTTAAACTGTTAAACAGCATGTGTTCAGAATAATTTATTCTGTATAGAATTCTTTATACAAACATGTTTTATGCTGATTCATGAGGGAATCATCAGTTCATCTAAACACAAAATTCTAAAATTTCTTACATACTTATTATGTAAATACTTTTCTGACCTCTTTGGACTTGAAGTTGTCTGTATGCTTGAAAAAGAAAAAAACTTTCTTAAGACTTTATTTTTAAGTAATCTCTACACCCAACGTGGGGCTCAAACTTAAAAACCCCAAGATCAAGAGTCCCATGCTCCACTGATGGAGGCAGCCAGGTGACCCTGAATTTTTTCTTTTTTAAGATTTTTATTTATTTGACACAGAGAGATCACAAGTAGGCAGAGAGGCAAGCAGAGAGGGAACCAGGCTCCCTCCTGAGCATAGAGCCCAGTGTGGGGCTCCATCCCAGAACCCTGATATCGTGACCGGAGCCTAAGGCAGAGGCTTAACCCCCTGAATCCTCCAGGTGCCCCTGAAAAATTCTTTAAACATATATGTTGGCATAGGGGAGCCTGGGTGGCTCAGTGGGTGAAGCCTCTGTCTTCAGCTCAGATCATGATCCCAGGGTCCTAGGATCAAGCCCTGCACTGGGCTCTCTGCTCAGCAGGGAGCCTGCTTCCCTCTCTCTCTCTCTGCCTGCCTCTCTGTCTACTTGTGATCTCTCTCTGTCAAATAAATAAATAAAATCTTTAAAAAAAATAAACTTGGCATAAACAGAACTAAACTTATTAGTATTGTGTTAAAAGAAAATCCCATTAGCAGCTATGTAATATTTTTATCAGTCAGCATTTGTAAAACTTTACAAATTTTTGTCCTTATTTGGAATGCTTAAAGTAACACAGTGAATAGGTAATAAACTTGTGCTTTTTAAAGTTGTGTAATTTATTTTATGAAATTCAGGGTGAGAAAAACTGTCATAGAAAGATACACAACAAATTTTTTGGCACTTTAAACCCTTGTGTTTCTGAGTGTGGAGGAAGTGTAGTTTACCTTAAATTGCTGGTTTTTTTACTTCTAAATGAAGCCATTGGAATGGGAAATGTTTTCCAGTTAGTTCAAGATTGGTGAGAAGTCAAATCTATTTCAAAGGCTATTTTTTCCATTACTTCTGTTGAAATTCTATTAACTTATTCTTTTGGTTTAATGTATAGTAAATAGATTTCTTATGAAATAGACTGAAATCAAAATAATTTTATGTTTCATCAAAAATATTAATACACATAGTTGATGCACAAGGGAATAAAATACCACTTGTCTCTTAAAGGTAATGTAGATTATATGAGCACCCTGCTCCAACTTTTAGGGATTCCCTCCTTGTTTGTTAATTTTTTTTTTAAGATTTTTTATTTTTATTTATTTGTTAGAGAGAGAGAGAGCACACAAGCAGGCAGAGTGGCAGGCAGAGGCGGAGAGAGAAGCAGGCTCCCCACCAAGCAAGGAGCCCAATGCGGGACTCGATCCCAGGACTCCAAGATCATAACCTGAGCCAAAGGCAGCAGCTCAACTGACTGAGCCACCCAGGCGTCCCTATTTGTTTCTTTCTCTCTTTCTTTCTCTCTCTCTCTCTCTTTCTCTCTTTCTTTCTTGTAAGCTCCATGCCTAAAGTAGGGCTTGAATTCATAACCCTGAGATCAAGAGTCTCATGCTCTACCTGCTAAGCCAGCCAGGTGCCCCTACCCATCTGGGGAGAGGAGGGCAAGGGAAAGAGAGAATCTTTTTTTTTCTTTATTTTTTAAGATTTTATTTATTTGAGAGAGAAAGCACACAAACAGGGACAGAGGGAAAGGGAGAAGCAGGCTCCCCACTGAGCAGGGAGCACAGTGCAGGGTTTGATCCCAGGACCTTGAGATCATGACCCGAGCCAAAGGTAGACGCTTAATTGAGTAAGCCACCCAGGTGCCCAAAGAGACAGAATCTTAAGCAGACTCCACGCTCTGTGGAACCTGACACAGGACTCAGTCTCACAACACTGAGATCATGACCTGAGTGGAAATTAAGAGTCAGATGTTTAATAGAATGAGCCACCCATGTTTAATAAGAGGTTGTCTATTTTATACCTAAAGCTGAAGTTTCTTCTGCAGAAATTCTTAATCCCAGGGGATAGTCAGCATAGTCATTTACAATTTTGGAAAACTTAAAAGACAATGCTATCTTATTTTTCTTTTTTTAGGACTATGCATTCTTTGTAAAACAATTTGCATTCTAAACTGAGAATTTTTTTTAGGAAAAACACCGCAGTAGAATCTCCTCTGCTTTTATTTTAAAGAACGATTAAGTTAGTCCTAAAACTTTTCTGTAGGATTGTTAGGGGAAAAGACTGGAGAAAAAATAATTCTGCTGATAATTTACTTTTCATAAAACAATTAGAGACAATTATGATCTCCTTTGGGATTTCGTGTGGCCTATCTAGCTTCTTAATCAGCCCTTAATCTAATTACAGGATGTGAAAAGGTCACATATCATCAGTAAGGGAAGAAGTCCACAGTGTAAAATTATACCACCTTCCACCATTATTCAATAGAGCTATTTTTATTTTGCATGAAAACATGTTAAAGTCTATACATATTTTTCCTGAACTGATGTTCCTTATTAAATCAATTTTTTCCTTCAAGGCACAGCTTTAGAAGGATCTTTTTTCTTTAATGTGTTGTCTTCCCAATGAACTTCCTTGTCAGAAAAACTAAAGAAAACTAAGCATTGAAGAAAAATAAATGCACAGAGCATGGATTTTTAGGATGGATATTTGGAAGGCTTTTCATCTTCATGAAAAGCAAAAACTAATACTCTGAGAACTGATGCTATCCCAGAATGTATATTAAAACAACTTTCACATTTGGATCATCCTTCAAGAGCATTCAATTTCCCAAGAATAGGAGGAACCATGCACAGGCTTAGCTGTCACAAAGTACATTGTTCAAGCTGGTACATCCCTCAAGCTCCTCACATCCACACCAATAGGAGTGACAGAGAAGAGGATTATTTCACACTATGGTAGGTAAGAGTATTACTTAATCTCCGCAGTTTGGAGAAATGAAAGTGCACTGGATAGATAAATTTTAAGGAATTCTTTGAAATCCTAGGACAGATAGGGCCAGAGAATTCTACCTGAAAGGTGAATCTGGCTTCAGGGATACTTCAAAAGTAGAGACAGAATGAAAGATCAAGAAGTTTTAGATAACTGCTGGGAGTACTGCATCATAAGAGGTTGGTTATAATTACCACCCATTTTATCCCAAGCACTATGCAGATGATGTATGTGAGAGATTATATTAGAAGGGAAAACCAGTACAAGCCATTCTATCAGGCTTACCCAATGTCCTGTCCTTCCTTTTGCCCATCAGGGAAAATGGTTTGCAGTAAGCAAATAACACTCTCATACAAGTTCATATTAAGATGAGAACAGTAGTTAGCATTTGAAGAAAAGCAATACCATGAAAAGGGTCCTCAAACGGAAGTACCAATAGTTAAATCATTATTTCGAAATGGTATCTTCTCAGGGATAAATGAGGCTATTTAATTTTCAAGATCAACTGTTAGGGAAGCATTTAAATATCTCTATAATGGGAAGTAGAATTTGTCACAAATTCACTAGTTGTGCTGAAGAATAGGAAGGATATGGGACACCTGGGTGGCTCGGTTGGACGACTGCCTTCGGCTCAGGTCATGATCCCAGAGACAAGGGATCGAGTCCCGCATTGGGCTCCCAGCTCCACGGGGAGTCTGCTTCTCCCTCTGACCTCCTCGCTCACCTCTCTCTCACTGCCTCTCTCTCAAATAAATAAATAAAATCTTAAAAAAAAAAAAAATAGGAAGGATAACCCGAAGAGCAAATCTGTGAGTTCTTTGGATTAGGATTCCATAAAATGTGATGCAAATGAATTAAAAATAGTGAGAAATGAGACATGAAAGTCTTGTGTTCTAACATGGATCTAGTAGGAGTTCTAAAGGAGAAAGAAGGGTATGGACATACAATGAAGGGGGTGGGGGTGGATTTAGAAACCTCAAGGAAATGTCCTAGACCTGAAGCACAGCATAGGTCTTCAGACAAAATGGGTCCATTCGTGGCCAAATAAAAACTATAAACATGCACACCAGATATGTCTTCACAAAGTTTCAGATCAGGTATAAAGAACATTTTTAAAAGTTCCAAAAAGAGGGTGCCTGGGTGGCTCAGTTGGTTAAGCAACTGCCTTCATTCCGCTCAGGTCATGATTCTGGAGTCCGAGTATCAAGTCCCGCATCGGGCTCCCAGCTCCCTGAGGAGTCTGCTTCTCCCTCCGATCTTCTCAGCTCTCATGTTCTCTCTCTCTCAAATAAATAAAATCTTAAAAAAATTTTTCCAAAAAGAGGATCTTATGTTCAAAATGTGAAGGCAGTTACTTGCGAAGTGAACAAAATCAGAACTTTAATGACCCACTTTGGATGCAGGGATATTTAAAGTTTCTCATGTCAAGGGCAAAATATAGTTTCAGAAATTCAAGTCCTCAAAATTAATCTCCCACTGACCCTCAGCAAAAGAGAGGAATATATTTGAACCAAAATCAGGGAATATATTGGAACAAAATGAGAAATCGCAAAAGTAGATTTGTGATCCAAGGAATGACCAAAACCAGATACAGTGTAGCAAAAGTAGTACAATTAGTGTTGATCAAAAGTAAGAATGTGGTTGTGTATAAGTGACTCTTAATCTCACAAAACAAACTGAGGGTTGCTGGGGGGAGGGGGATCGGGAGAGGGGGGTGGGGTAATGGACATTGGGGAGGGTATGTGGTATGGTGAGTGCTGTGAAGTGTGTAAACCTGGTGATTCACAGACATGTACCCCTGGGAATAAAAATACATTATATGTTTATAAAAAATAATAAATTTTAAAAAAGAATGTGGTTGTAAAATAATGATCTCTACAAGTGAGAAGAGAATTCTACTTTTTCTAAAAGAAACTATACATATTGGTCAATTTTAAGTTCTTATAGTGAAATCTAAGTTGAATTTATAGGGTGAAAATGATTATAAAAAGAGTGGTGTTGGAACACCTTAATTGGCTCGATTGGTTAAGCATCTGCCTTCAGCTCAGGTCCTGATCCCAGGGTCCTGGAGTCCCACATCAGGCTCCTTGCTCAGTGGGGAGCCTGCTTGTGCGTGCACTCTCCCTCTCTCTGTCAAATAAATAACAACAACAAAAGAATAGTGTTGATATTTTTTATTGAACAAATGCAACAGGCTGTTGAATTCTGTGATGTGTGAATCCACTATGTTTGATTCAGCCATTTTTCTAGTGATGAACACCTGTGATGTCTCTACTTCACCCCCTTGCTTTCATAAACACCACAGTGGTGAGTATCCTCATTTATGTCATTTTTTGAAGCTCTGAAAATTTCTCTAGAATACATACCTTCAAGTGCAATTGCCAGATTACAGATACTATTAATTGCAGAAAGCATTGTGAAGTAATTTCCAGGAAGTCCGCACCAGTTTACACTTTCACTGGCTAGATGTGAATCTCATTCACCACATATCTCCAGTTAGTTTTATGTGACTTGATAACTTTTGCATGTTTAATGAATATAATGCATTTTGACATTGTTTTATTTTCTGTTCCTTTGATTACTGGGGTATTTGACAAGTACATACACTTGTTAGCCAGTAAGGTTTACCATTCTGTAATTTTCCTATTCCCTTTCCCCATTTTTCTGATGTTTTCAAGGCCAATTTGTAGGAGTTCCTTGTCTATTCCAGATAGTACTCTCCTATTGTTTTTTAGACATCACCAGTATCCCAGTCCACAGTCTATTTACTTTTGTTTATGATTTCCTTTGTTTAAAAAAAAAGTTTAACAATCTATCATTTATGCTTCATTGTTCTTGAGTCTTCTCCATATCTGAGTCAATAAACTATTTTCCCACATTGACTTCTATTAGCTAGACATAGTTACTATTAATATTTAGATTTTACTCCATCTAGAGTCCACCACTGTATATGGCACACATTGGGGATCAAACTCCACGTTTTTTCCACAAGGCTCAAGAAATATATTTTTTTCTGTTGATCTGCAGTGTGATTATTATATATCAAGTAACTATGAATCCATGTTTGAGCTTTCTATAGTGTTCTCTTGGCCTGTTTTCTTGTTCCTAGGTGTCATTTTTTTAACCAAATTTGAAAATTTTTAAAATAAAATAAAAAATAAAATAAAAAATAAAACACCTATCATCTTGATTTTCCATTAACATTTTTCTGTATTTGCTTTTTTGTGCTGTTAACTTTTGTAAATAAAAATGTGTATCTATCTTAATCTCTTAAAGCAGTGACCCTCAGCTCTGCCCCCTTAGAGTCACCAGGAGCCCCTGTCCGGCCGCACCCACAGGGCGCTTGATTGAAGCAGGTCTGTGCCCAGGAATTTCTGTTTCTAGCCATGTTCCCAGGTGATGCTTGATGCTTATGGTCTGGAGATAACACTGAGAGAGAATCATTGTCTTGAGAGCTAAGTCTGGCCTCTTTACTCCTGTTTTCAAAACTGCCCTAGGTATAAGCAGACTTTTATTTATTTTTTTAAAAGATTTTATTTATTTGCTAGAGAAAGAGAGTACACACAAACGGGCAGAGAGGCAGGCAGAGGCAGCGAGAGAAGCAGACTCCCCGCCGAGCAAGGAGCCTGACGTGGGACTCGATCCCAGGATCCTGGGATCATGACCTGAGCTGAAGGCAGCGGCTTAACCAACTGAGCCACCCAGGCGTCCCTAAGCAGACTTTTATTTTTTCACGTGCATTTCAGATTAGGTTTATGGCATCCTTATAAGTCATTGAAAAAATGTGCTGAGTTTTGTCCTTCATTCAGTCCCTCTTTAATTCCAAAGGGTGGCCTTCATAGTTCCTCCACTGTAACAAGAGCCTCACACTAGATGTGATCTCATGGTCTCTGTCATGTTTAGATCCTATTTGAATGGCAGGCATCTGTGAGATTTAGTCACATTTCAGAGGAAATCCCAGATTGACATTATTACTGTCAATAGCCTCTCTCCTGGCACCCACATATCCACCTCTGCAGAGAAAATCAACTTCTGCCTCCAGCCACTCCTCCTCCTGCCTTCTTTTTCATTCATTGTCACTGTAGGTAGGCTACCCAATAGCCCCTCCCAAGCTGTCCTGAATTCCAGATCCAATTAGCTAGGACAGTTTGTGTGAACTTAGGGAAGTTCTTTTAACATTTCTGTGCCTTATTTCCCAGTCTGAGGAATAGGGATAGTAATCGTGACTAGTAAATAAGTTAATGGATGACAAGAGACCTCAAGTTATTTTTTTTTAAAAAGTGTAAGTATAAAAAAAGAAAAATTTCTGTTCATAATGTATTTTCATAGCTAGTATCAGAGAGGGAGGGATAATAAAATGGAGGAGATACAGAAATAGATATTTTGAGAGAACGATAGGCAGAAAGGCAGACAGACACCAGGCCTTGTCTAAAAAACTTGAATCAAGAAAGATGTTCTGTTGAACTTGAAGGGGCAGTCATATTGTGAACTGCCTATGGAGAGAGCCAACCTGTAGGAGCTGAGGGCCTCAGTTATACAACTGCAAGGAACTGAATTCTGCTGACAACCTGAATGAGCTTGGAAGAGGACCCCAAGCTCTGATAAGGATGCAGCCCAAGTGCATTGAGTACAACCTGTGGGACCCTGAACAGAGGTTCCAACAAAGCCAGGCCGAGATTCCTGACCTACAGGAACTTCAGGATAATATACATGTGTAGTTTTAAACTGCTAAGTTTGTAGTCACAGCGATAGAAATCAAATGCAACTGGCATATTCATTTTCTACTTTTGCTCCCCATGACTCCTCTAATTCTACCCAACAGAGCTAGACCAGGACCTATCCAAAAGCCTAAAAGTTTAGCCTTGGCTTTGTGCCTACATTTCCGAAGACCGTCTCCCAGAATCCACTCCACTCCCTTGGATCAGACCCTCTTGATTTATATTGGCTCTAGTAGGGATTGTTAGATTGGGTAATAGGGAAAACACCCCATTCCTTGCCATCAGACTTGAAAGCTTCCAGAATGTCATCTGAAAAGGATGGATGACAAGCAGGACCTCTGATACCATGCAAAGGATTTTATTCTAAGAACAACAGTAAGTGACATAAATGATTTGATTTCTGGGGTGCCTGGGTGGCTCAGTGGGTTAGGCCTCTGCTTTCCACTCAGGTCATGATCTCGGGGTCCTGGGATCAAGCCCCACATTGGGCTCTCTGCTCACCGGGAAGCCTGCCTCCCCCTCTCTCTCTACCTGCCTCTCTGCCTGCTTGTGATCTCTCTCACTCTGTCAAATAAATAAAATCTTAAAAATAAATAAATGATTTGATTTGAACTTTATTTTTTTAAAGATTTTATTTATTTATTTGACAGAGATTACAAGTAGGCAAGAGAGGCAGGCAGAGAGAGAGAGGGAAGCAGGCTCCCTGCTGAGCAGAGAGCCCAATTCGGGGCTCGATACCAGGACCCTGGGATCATAACCTGAGCCGAAAGCAGAGGCTTTAACCCACTGAGCCACCCAGGTGCCCCTGATTTGAACTTTAAAAAGAACACTGTGTTGTATGGAAAATGGATGGGGTAGCACTGGCTGGGCTTAGGGGAAAATAAGCTTAGAATTAGCATGCAATTAAAAGGTTCTTGTAAAACGGAGAATAAAGATGACATTGGCACCAGCCAAGGTATTGGAAAAGGACATTTAGGGAAGGGAATCTATATAGTTAAGAAGTGCCAGGGTAATAGGATGCAGACGGTGGCGGGGGTGGGGGTGGGGGTGGGGGTGGAAGCACTTCAGGAGGAGGAATTAAGGGTTATTTCCAGGTTCTGGCTGTAGTTGGAAGACGGGTGGTGATGCCATTAATTGAAATTGGGAATAGTAAATTCTGATTTGCACTTGCTCTGTTTGTAGCATTTAAAATTGCCCACCTACTACTCAGGGAAAAGTAATGGGAAAAAGAGAAAGATTTGGAAGCTGCCTGTTCAATGATAAATAAAAAAATAATATGAAGCCAATAAATATAGTCATGATGATAGTTGTATACAAGGAGTACACTTTATCTGAAAGGAGTCAGAGAGAGAGGGAAAGAGAGACACAAGAGAGGTCAAGAGGTCAGATATATAAAGGAAGTTTGTGTGGGGGTTAGGCCATTGTAAGGATCACTTTGGTTTTTACTCTGAGAGAGAAGGTATAAAAAGAAAGTGATAAATCCCTTGAAGAGAGGTACAGAAGGAATAGGAATTCACAGGAACCCCATGCTGACTTGCAGTATACTCAGCTTTGAAAACAAAAGGTTTGTTATGTACATATTAAAGCACTCAGCAGTTGAGTTCAATAAATATTTGTGGATGATGAATAAATTATGCATGTGCTGTTCAGATGGTGACATAGTATCATACAAATAGCAACATTTCACATTAGCAACAGTTCCAGGCATGAACATACATTCACTGAAAAATTGACAGCAGCCAACTGTCAAAAGTGAATCCTAAATTTTTCCTCGGTCCCATAGGAGGTTATAATGAAGCTGTTCATGGCTTTAAGAAAAAGTAGTTAAGATGTCTTCTGACTGACAAAACCTGGATGGCATTTCTTTAATTGATTGAGGTATTATCAGCACCGTATGCTAGAGCATTAGCCAGCTCCTGCTGCCTGCAGTCAGACTTGCCTACTCTTTGCCAAAAATCCCATCTGCTCTCCATCCTCCATTTCTTCACATCCAACAGCATGTTCGTTAGCTCTAGGAACAAAGACAAAAACATTGCTATTTCAATCATCCTAGTCATGGTTTAAAGATGAATTTCATTTAACAGGTAAAGTTTCTCAAGTATCATTTTTCAATGTATCAGGCAGTTGTACAGATGTCAGGGTATAGAATATCAGCTTTTCTACCTCAATATTTTTTTCAAGATTTTATTTATGTATTTGACAGGCAGAGATCACAAGTAGGCAGAGAGGCAGGCAGAGAGAGAGGAGGAAGCAGGCTCCCCGCTGAGCGGAGAGCCCGATGCGGGGCTCAATCCCAGGACCCTGGGATCATGACCTGAGCCGAAGGCAGAGGCTTTAACCCACTGAGCCACCCAGACGCCCCTACCTCAATATTTTTTAATACGTTCTCAATACTGTGTTAGGAAAATGGCAAACAGCTGTACATAATCTTCCATTCCAAATATAATTATTTGTGCTATAGCTTTGTATATACTACTACGGAGCTAAGAATTTCTTTTCTCAAGCATTTATTATGTTATGAAATAAATTGGCAAAAACCAATTTATTGAAACTTTTAAAAAGAGGGAAGGATTCTACTGGATTAGTACCTTAGAAAAAATCAAATATTTGCTTATTTGTATTTGATAGTCTGTGGGCATTTTTTTTTTTTAAGATTTTGTTTATTTGACAGAGATACAGTGAGAGAGGGAACACCAGCAGTGGGAGAGGGAGAGGTAGAAGCAGGCTCCCTGATGTGGGGCTCGATCCCGGAATTCCGGGATCATGACCTGAGGAGAAGGCAGATGCTTAACGACTGAGCCACCCAGGTGCCCTTCTGTAGGCATTTTTAATTTTGGTCAATAACCAAAAAAATTTACCAAATTTTTTTATCACTCTGAAAATCCAGAAAAAAGCTTTCTTGTAACCGTATAAATAATCAGGGTGTTATTTAATTACAGGCAATTTCTATAAGCCTATATTGTCTAGTTTGCATTAAATTCTAAATTTGAAAGAAATGGTACAAATTAAAATACTGTTTTTTGAATTGTTGTCATTAAACAAAAATGGGATTACTGATGTCACCAAGACTTACAAGGTTATTTTGGTGTCCATGGAAGTACTATATATAAAAGAAAAAATGGGTAGCAACCCAAATAAGCAATAATATGAGAATAATTGATTAAATAAAGCAGGTACTTCATCTACTGTATAAATTTTTAAAATGATAACTAGAAATATAGGGAGACAAAATAGGAAAATGATTATGATAAATACAGTGTTAAGTGGAAAAGGCAATTTATAAAAATAGAGGTAACTTATGGTTGCTATTCCAGAAGTCTTATATAAAAACTAGAGAGATAGCTTTATGGAATGTTTTTGCCCTATTATCAAAATTTGTTGTAATTGTTATGTTGTCTGTCTAAATTTTAAGGGAAAAAGTGATCTCGGGTCCTTCTCAAATATGATAGCAAATATTTGGCTAACAGCAACTTGTAGATGAGTTTGAAAGCAGGCATTTTAGCACCAAATGGTGAGGTAGGAGAGCCCAACTACATCCTTCCCCAAAGATCAACAATTAGCTATCCATGAACAAAAACAGCTCTGGAGTCTACTGAAGAAATTTTAGCAACATATTGGAACAAAAGACCCAATAAAAACTGCATAAGATGAAAAGGAAGACAACTCCATTTCTCTGGCATCATCCCATCCCTCCAGTCAGCTTTTCTCAGGGTCAAGAGGAAATATCCTAGCTATAAAGGTTCCTCTCACCAGGAAAGGAAGAGTGGGGCAAGCATCCAGCTTCCTTAGTCTTTTGGGGCATTCCATAAGGTCCCACTTTGGTTTCATTCCACCTAGATGGGCAAAGCTGAGATACAGAGATGGCTAGGAACGAGGAATAAAAATACCAGTGCTACCAGTAGCAGCCACACAGCAGGAGTCATTGTGGTTCACCACCTGCTCTGCAGACAAACTCAGCATATTTCACCACTGAAGAACGTAACAGCCAGTACATTCACTGAGGACACCCTTCAGATTTTACTAGCTTTTGTCGCACAGATATTTGCTTTCTATACCAGCTGTCTGAGATGTTCCACTCCACGTATGCTCTACAGAACCTGGGAGCCACAGTGGTAACCAGCTCAGGACCCCACAGCTTTGCAAGTGAAGACGCAAGCCTAGACAATGGCAGCTAAAACCTATTACCATGCACCTCCTTGCTTGCCCCTCTAGTTTGCCCTTGCATGCTGCTAACCTGGCATTTGTCACCAGCCTCCAATGCAGTGTACATGCTCCGGGGAAGACTGTGCAGACAAGAGAGAACAGATCAATAACCAGGGCACTGACAGTTGCTTGTGGGTGTGGATCAGGCCCTGACCTGCCTGTTGATCTATAGCTATCCCCTCCAGTTGTGTACTTATGCACCCCTGACCCAAACCCTGTAACTGACCTCCACCACAATGTGCAAAGCCAGAGGAGGTCATGCAGATAGGGAAAAGCATGCCAACAGACAGGGCCCCTGCAACTTCCACTGAGCCTGTGGTTGCCCTTGGCCCTAGTTGCTTACCTAGCCACTGCCATTATGTGTGTGTCTGCAACAGGACCCCACCACTACATAGGCACCTGCAGCTGGCACATGCAGCCAAGTGTGTACACGCCACCAGCTCTGGCCACCACGACTGCTTGGCCTAATCCCTAGCCACTGGATCTGGAGGCACTGCTAAGGACCCCAGAAGCCCTTGTAGCCACTACAAACCCACCACAGTGCTCACCAAGGACCACACAGTTGCTGTGAATCTCAACAGTGGAGCAAAAAGATAGTATGTCCTCCTTTGTCCCCCTAGACCCAGTGCCACTACACATTTGTGCATTTGGAACCCTGTGCCTCATATCCAGGGTGACAGTGTACCTCCACCCACAAGTGGACGTCTTCTTTAATTCAAGTCAGTCCATAAAGTCTAGAAAAGGGAACTGTTTCTTCAAACACACAATTACACAAGGCTACAAGGATCATGAAGAATTGGGAAACATAACTCCACCAAAGGAAAACAGTACACCACTAGTAATGGACCCCAAAGAGTGCAGATACAGGAATTGTCAGACAAAGCATTCAAAATAATTATTCTAAAGATGCTTAGAGAGCTACAAGAACACAAATAAAAATTTAATAGTACCAGGAAAGTCAAGCAAGAACAAAATAAGTTCAACAAAGACAAAGAACATAAAGTAGAACCAAACAGAAATTTTGAGTTGAAAAACTCAATGCCTGAACTGAAAAATTCAATAGACAAATATTCAATAGACAGCTTCAGCATTAGTCTTAACCAGTCAGAAGAAAGAATGATTGAACTAGAAGACAGATCAGTTGCAATTATCCAATCAGGGAAGCAAATAAAAAGGAATGAAAATGAATGAAGAAATACCATCAAGTGAACCAATATCCATATCATTGGAATCTCAGAAGGAGAAGGCAGGGAGAAAAAGGTAGAAAGCTTATGAACAGCAATAATAGCCAACAACTGCCCAAACCCAGGAGAGATTTGAATATCCAAGTTTATGAAGCTAATAGGTCACCCTACAATTGCAATCCAATGAGCTTCTCCAAGACACATTATAATAAAGCTGTCTAAAATCAAAGAAGAGAATTTTAAAAGCAGTAAGAGAAAAAAAAAATCTCATGCAAAGGAATCCCCTTAAGGCTCTCAACAAATTTCTCTGCAGAGACGTTGCAGGTTAGGAGAGGGTCAGATGACATATTCAAAATGTTGAAAGAAAGAAACTGCCTATCAAGAATACTTTACCCAGCAAGGCTGTCCTCCAGAAATGAAGTAGAGGTAAAGAATTTCCAAAATAAACAGAAGCTGAGAGAGTTCACTACCACTAGACCTGCCTTGCAAAAAAAGCTTAAGGAGTTCTTCAAGTTGAAATGAAAGGATGCTAATTAGTAACATGAAACATTCAAAAATATATAACACACTGGTCAGATTCAGAGTACTCTAATACTTCAATATAGTGGTATGTTAAATAGTTAACTCTAGTGTAAAGATGAAAAGACACAAGTATTAAAAAGAGCTATACCAAAAAAAAAAAAA
>PISX010015895.1:0-48019 GCA_004024625.1 Mellivora capensis
GGGCCTACAATGGTGAGAACTGGAGGTCGTCCGTCACAGACATGGAGCTGGCCCTTCCCGATTTCTTCAAAGCCTTTTACGAGTGTCTCGCTGCCTGCGAGGGCTCCAGGGAGATCAAGGACTTCAAGGATTTCTATCTTTCCATCGCAGGTTGGTGGCAGGCCGTATTCCGCATGTAAATGGGACAGCTGTCCTGTGGCATCTGCGTGCCTTCCTGGGGACTTGAGGGACTCCGAGGACCCTTTTTTTTTTTTTTTAAAGATTTTATCTATTTATCTGAAAGAGAGAGAGCACAAGTAGGCTGAGTGGTAGACAGAGGCAGAGGGAGAAGCAGACTCCTCGCTGAGCAAGGAGCCCAATGTGGGACTCGATCCCGGCGCCCCAGGATCATGACCTGAGCTGAAGGCAGACCCTTAACTGACTGAGCCACCCAGGTGTCCCTCTGAGGAGCTGTTGAGCTTCAGTATGAATGGTGGCTGGGGAGGTAACATGTAACCCACATGTCCAGCCTTTGATTTAGCAGGGGTTTCTGAAAAAAATCCCTGAGTACAGTGCTCAGTCAAGCACAGGCTTGGAAAGGGGGTCCCGCAGATCAGCCCTGCCCGGTTACAGATCCCCTGCAGGCTTTTGTAAAAATAAAAATGGGTCTGAGAGCAATTCATTGTATAAAATGTTACTAGTTTAGCCTCCCTTAAGGGTGCATTCCAGTGGCGTATAATACATGCACACTGACGTGCCCCTACCCCTGCTGTCCATCTTAGCCACGCATTATTTCATCTTCCCAAATGGATGTCCCGTACCCATTCAGCCGCAGCTCCCCTCCTTCTTCCCTCAGCCCCTGACAGCCACCACTCTGCGTTCTGTCTCTGTGAATTGGACTACTCCGGGTACCTGGAGAAGTAGAATCCTATAGCATTTGCCCTTTTTTTTGTGGAGGTGGGGGCACAAGACGGCTTCCTAGTTGGTGCTCCGTTCTCGTGTTCCTTCCCGCATCCCTTCATGCCTATGATGTCAGGAAGGACTGCCCACACTCAGACTGAAGGAGGGGTATGAAAAGAGTGCTTCCTTGGAGTTACCATGTTTTGACTATAGACAGTTGCTAGAAAAAGTGACATTATGTTCTAACTAGATGCCAGGCCCTGTTCTATGCTCTTTATGGGTATTATTTTGAGTTTGCAACCCTATGAGAAAGGTACTAGCATTCTCCCCATTTTATAGCTGGGAAAGCTGAGGCCTTTTGGCTTCTTGTTCTCTGGGGAAGGGCTGGGATTTGAACCCAGGCAGTCTTGACTAGAGTCTTACCCCAGTGAAATCGTCTCACCTCACCTACATTATACTTAATCTGGAACCTTACTATATTTTTAGAAGAGGTCACATATATGCACATAGTATGAACTGTGAAAGACACAGAAGGACACACTGTAAAAAATAAGTCCCCTTCTGTATAGTCAGGGTCCTGACTGGAGATAGATGGTGGACATACACAAGGATACCTCAAGATGGATTTTTTTCATAGAAATGTGGGTGAAGGTGAACCCCAAAGGGGGAAAATGGTCCCCTCGGGCTGCTAGAAGTGGAGTTATTATCTCCTAGGCTGAAGGGGAGGAAGGAGTTACAGGCAGTTAATAGGAAGTCTTGCTTCTATCCACATCTCTTCTACCCATTCCACTCACCTCAAAAGTAACCATTTTTATTACCTTCCAGCTTATACCTCTATAAGGTTTTGGTTTTTTTTTTACAAAAATAAGCAAAGATCAGTTTATCTTTGATCTACCGAAGATATATCTGTATATCTTTATATGTAGATAGATGGATAATTGAGACATTTTTTTTGTTTAAAATTTTTATATTTTAAAAAACAAACAAAAAAAGTAAAATTTTTATATTTTATTTTAAAATAATTTTTTTATTTTCAGTTTTATTTTTATTTTTAATTTTTAAGTAATCAAAACCTATAAAGAAGTAGCAAGAGTAGTACAAAGAACTCTCATAAACTATTTATCCAGATTCACCAATTTTTCACACTGATTGTGCCACATTTACTTCATCATTCTCTCTGGATATGTGTATGTAATTATTTTTATTACAGAACCACTTGAGAGTATGTTGCATACATCATGACCCTTTACCCCATAATACTTCAGTAAATTTCCCAAGAATAACAATATTCTGTATAAATCCAAGTGCAGTTATTAAATTCAGGCAACTTAATATTGAGACAATACTTTTATCCAATCCATAGTTTATATTCCAGTTTTGCCCCTTATTCCATAAGTGCCCTCTAGCAACTTTTTCTTTCCTGGTACAGTCCAGTCCAATATCATGTTTCCTATTTATTTGTCATTTTTCTTTAGTGTTCAACAGTCAGGAACAGTTCCTTGACCTTTCTTTTTATGCCATTAATTTTTTTTATGCCATTCATATTTTTTAAGAATATAGGCTAGGTGCAGCTGGGTGGCTCGGTCAGTTAAGCATCTGCCCTAGGCTCAGGTCCTGCTCCTGGGGTTCTGGGATTGAGCCCCACATTGGACTCCCTACTCTGCAGTGAGCCTGATTCTCCCTCTCACTCTACTGCCGCTCCCCTTGTTTGTGTTCTCTCTGTCAAATAAATAAGTCAAATCTTTAAAAAAATATATAAGAACATGGGCCGGTCACTTTATAGGATATTCTTCAATATGGGTTCCTATTACATTCAGGTTGTACACATTGGCTGGAACATTACAGAAGTATGCTTCTCGGGGTATCCCATTCAGATGTGCATGGTACCTGTTTGCCCCTTACTGGTGACGTTGATTTTTAAGCATTTGGTTAAGGTAATTTCCAGTTCCCAGCTTCTTAGCAATACTATTTTTCCTTTTGATACTAATAACTAATTTGGGAAAAAAATACTTCATGATGAGGACAATTTGCTGTTCATCAAATTATCTCCATCCCCTCCCCTACTACCATACACGTAGCAAATGAGTGGATATTGAGGATTCTTGCCTGATTTCTTTTTTCTCTATAAAGGTTGTATATACGTACATCTATTTCTCTGTATTTTTTTTTTGTTTGCTTTTCTCACACCGAATAGGTACCATACTTTATACACTGTCTGTTCTTTGTTTTTTCCACTTAGCAATATATCCTGGCTAGCACATAGAGAGAGTAATTCTTTTTTGTTGGTGGTGACTACTCCACTGAGGGGTGGTGGGAATGAGGCACAACAGTTTATTCAACTCTCTGATGGACATTTGGTTTGTGCCAATCTTTTACTATTACATGTAATACTTCAGTAGAGAACTTCAGGCCTTTTTTTTTTTTTTTTTTTTGGGCTAAGTGTGGAGGTGTGTTTTCAGAGTCAACATAAGTCGGATTGGTAGTTCAAAGAGAAAATGTCTTTGTAAATTATTTAGTATTTTAAGTTACCATTTTGTTTCCTAGCAAAAATGTGTGAGAGTACCTGTCATCTACAGTCTGGCCAACAAAATGTGTACCATCATTCTGGAGTCTTTTGCCGGTAGCTGCATAAAGGGAGGAAAGGGAGGGGGCTGAGGTCCATGTGGTAGGATTTTAGTGACCAGTTCTGAAAGCAGTGGAAGTAGCTTTCATTAGTTGTTGCGATCCACATTTCATTGGCACAACTTATCATAGGGCGCCAACCCAGCTGCAAGGGAGGTTGGGCAATGTAATCTTTGATGTCTTTCTCTATTATTGTATTTAGGTCCACCTATTCTCTTTTAATGGCTGTTTAGATTCCCACTGCTTGTATGTACCATAATTGGTCAATCATAATTGATCATAATTGATTGGCAGTCAGGTTTTTTCCAGGTCTGCTTGTTGTTGCAACAGTGCTTGTATGTGCCTGTGTCTAAAGAGACTTTCCTAGAAGTAGACTGCTGGGCCAGCGGATATATGCATTTTAACTTTTGATGCATTTTGCCAAATGGCTCTCCAAAAAATGTGTTCGTATTTTGCTCCTACCGGCAGAATAGGAGAGTGTAAGTTTCACTATCTTCTCCCTAACGCTGGGTGTTACCGAATTTTTAAAATTTTGCCCATTTAAATGACAGGCAGTAGCTACACTTGTGGGGAGCACAACAAAACGTATAGACTTGTTGAATCGCTATGTTGTACACCTGAAACTAACGTAACGTGCGTGTCAACCGTACTTCAACAAAACAGGATTTTTGTTGTTGTTTGCAAATTTAGCAATTTAAAATATTTTAGGTGGGATTGTGTTTCTTCATTACAAATGAGGTTTATCTTTTCACAGTGTGTCTTTGCCGTTTTTATGATTTCCGTGAACATGCTTTGGCCATTTTATAGTGGGTGTTGGTCTTTTTTCTTACTGTTTTAGGGAAGTTTATGTATTGAGGATTATAGCCCTTTCATCGTAAGTGTTGCAAGTATTTCCCCCCCGTATCATATTTACCTTTTACCTGGATCACCGAGGGGGGGCAGAGGGAGTACTGAGAGGCCGATGAGTGCGCTGCTCTGAGAATTTGTGTGGCTTCTTTCAGATCATTACGTGGAGGTCCTGGAATGCAAACTGCAGTGTGAAAAGAACCTCACGCCCGTTATAGGAGGCTACCCAGTGGAGAAATTTGTGGCCACCATGTATCATTACTTGCAGTTTGCTTATTATAAATGTAAGTAATTATCTTCTACCAGATCTTGAGCAAGGTCTTTAATTCTCCTGAGACTCAGCTTCCCCATCTGTAAAAAACGGGGGGAACAACACTTACCTCTGGTTGTTGAGAGAATTCGTTAAGGTCGCGTTGACAGCCCTGGTGCCGTGCTTTGCACAGAAAGCCAGCCAGCAAGACCTGGTGATTCAGGGCACGGACCCTGGAGCCAGACCACCTGGGTTTATGTTTCCGCTTCATCGCTTCCTAGTTTCTCCGTGCCTCAGTTTCCTCATCTGTAAATTGGAAATAATTGTTCTAACCTTGTGAGCCGATACGTGTGGAATTCTTAGGGTATTTGTACACTAGCACATGGCCTTATCTCCTCCCTATCATCAGCTTTCCCTTCCAGACTGAGTTTTATTTCACTCTGTCCTTCTTGGGCCTGAAATTCCAGTTAATCTATCAGAACATTCCAAGGAGTCGAAGGGAAACAAATATAAGAGAAAGTTCGTCAGAGTTCAGACTTCAGAGTCTGTCTTTTTGCCCTTTCCTCCTCTCCCCATAACTGATGTTGTCTGAGGGGTGGGAACCTTGCGGTGGCAAAAGCACAGGAGGATCCTTCCCGTTCAGAGATGGGTGTCCTTGGGGACTCAGGGATATGCTGTCAGGGGACCAGCGACCTTGGCTTCCACAGCCCTCTTTTCCCACTGTGCCTGTTATGTTCTTTGTTGAGTTTCCTCTTCTTGCAATAGCCACCTGCCTTTTTAGTTCCCTTCCTGTCCTCTTCAGGACTGAAAGATGTGCCTGCTGAAGGTTAAAAAAGGGACCAAAAAAAAAAAAAAGAAAGAAAGAAAAAAAATTTTCTTCTATATGTGTGTGTGTGTTTGTGTGTGTGTGTATTTAATTTTGCTCATCAGGATTATTCCTGAGAAGGCCCTGTAGTTGTCATTTACAGCAGAGCTTTGTGAGTAGGGGAACTTGCCCCTTTCAGCAGTGAACCTGGTATTACGACAGCCTGAACCTCATCTAAGGATGCAATGAGATATCCTGAAATGTCCCTTGGTTGGGACGTTCCTCAGATCAACAGGAGGGTGAGGTGTGTCTTCAGCAGGTGTCCTTTTCCATGCACAGAGGTAGGGATGGCATTTTATTTGCCTCTGGAATCCTGGTACTAGGTAAAGGATTATTGAGCATAGAGGACAATAGTCTCAGTCTTTTTGGTGAGGGGTGGGGTCGGGTGTAGAGAGTGAGCTGGGGTGGGGGTGGGGCAGAGGGAAAGAGAATCCTAAGCAGGCTCCATGGTCAGCACAGAGCCTGATATGGGGCTCGATCCTACCACCCCAAGATCATGACCTGAGCCAAAATCAAGAGTCAGATGCCCAAACGACCAAGCCATCCACGCGCCCCAAGTCTTATTCTATATAATCTAGGAACATGCTTTCAAATGAGACACACCAAGCTCACGATGGGTCCCCAGCAAATATTTATTTGGCTGCGTTCTAATGCCAAGGGGAGAGTTTTCTCCTAGACAGTGTTTTGCTTATGAAGAGCCCTCTTTTTTAGTCTAAGTGATTGATTAGTGCTTTCTTATGAAAAGACTTGTAGTATAGGCTTGTTACAGCAAATGAAGCATCTCAGAGATGTACAGAGAAACACCCAAAGCAGAGCACCCATTCCCATCTCCCCCACGTATCCCCACTTAGTATTAACCTGTGTTTATATTCATCCACGCTTGGAAGAGCCCTGTTTTCATGAGAATTATGGGAAGTCATGTATATTTAAAAAAATTATTCTGGAAAATTTAAAGTGTACATTAGAGATGATGGTATAATGAACTGTATAGTATGCCCATCACCCAACTTGAACTTTTGTCAACACTTTGCCAGTCTGGGATTTACAGTTTAAAAGTTTTCTCTTGGGACGCCTGGTGGCTCAGTCAGTTAGGCAGCTGCCTTTGACTCAGGTCATGATCCGGGGTCCTGGGATTGGAGCCTCGAATTGGGCTCCCTGGTCAGCGGGGAGTCAGCTTCTCCTTCTCCCTCTGTCCCTCCCCCTGCTCATTCTCTCTTTCTCTCTCAGATAAATAAGATCTTTAAAAAAAAAAATAAAAGTTTTCTGTGGATGAAAACACAAGCTACTGTTGTTGTTTGATAAGCTAGTGTTTTTATTTCATTTTCCTAAAAACCTGTGTTGGCACCTTCCTGACTAGGCCCCCTGTTGGACTCTGAAAGGGAAAGAGTCCAGCAGGTGTTCTAGCCCTCTGAGCAGGACGAGAGCACTAGGCCTTTAGAAGCGTTCCAGATACATCCAGGCTCTGGCAGCACACTCGTCCTTGGAATCCGCCCACGCTCTGAAGATCGCCCTGCGTATCAGAGACTGTGGCTGTGCCTGTAGATACCCGTGGACCAAAACCTCTAGCTCTACCCGCTGCTCCACGGGAGATCTTTGCTTTCTGGGTTCATAGGTGAACAGTATGAGTAAGATGTACTTCTTGAAACTAGCTTTTTTTTTTTTTTTTAAGATTTTATTTATTTATTGGACAGAGGGAGATCACAGGTAGGCAGAGAAGCAGGCAGAGAGAGAGGGGGAAGCAGGCTCCCCGCTGAGCAGAGAGCCCGATGCGGGGCTCGATGCGGGGCTCGATCCCAGGAATCTGAGATCATGACCTGAGCCGAAGGCAGAGGCCTAACCCACTGAGCCACCGAGGCGCCCCTTGAAACTAGCTTCTTGGAAGTCAGCCCTGTCGCGAACTCTTTTGAGATTATCTACCACGCTCAATTTTTTGAGCACAGGTGTTATTTGTGCTTGAACCCCAGCCCCGGAGGCCGTGAAATAAGTACCTTCCCCACCTTGCAGACCTTGCGAATAGCCTGCGCCCTGAAGTCCTCGGTTTTTGCGGTTGTTGTTACAGGCGACAGCCACTGGGCGGCACACTTTGTTCATACCCGCGGTTTGGTTACTCGGGCTAACTAGAGCTTCCGCAGAGGTAGGGGTTGTAAATCGGAGGGTAATGTGCCAAGATAAATACCCAAGGGCTTGCGGCTAGTCACCTCTTTCCCCTCGCCCCCCACCTCCCAAACAAATCCCAACGCCTGCAGATCCCCTGCGCTGAAGGTGCTGTCCCAGGTGGGGCAGGTCAATGCCAGGTGACGTCACCTCTCTTGCAGCCCGGAGCGCCCACCATCCTTTGTGTCTTCGGGGGTTAGGTCGGCTGTCGGAGGGCTGCGTGGATCGGGGGTCCAGATGGGACCCAGGCACCTCCTCCCTGCCTCCCTCAGCCCCAGGGCAGTGCAGAGGACCCAGCCTTCCCCGCTCAGGTCCGCGGAGCAGAACAGAGTTTCGGCAAAGGCATCTACCTAACGAGCCAATTCCGTGTTTCAGAGCCACTGCCCAGGCCGCCGTGGAGGCCCAGGCTGGGCCCGGCCCACCCGGGGATGGCTCTGGCCGGTCACGGGCTTCCCCAGGGAGGGGCTGTGGAGAAGGGGCTTGCCCGGGGGTGTTTTCCTTAGGAAGCCAGTGCGGCTGAGCGCAACTTCGGGGCGCGGTCTGCTGATCTCCTGTGCGCCTTTTCTGCCCGGCCTCAGTGAGCGACCTGAAGAACGCGGCCCCCTGCGCGGTCAGCTTCCTGCTCTTTGACCACGATGACAAGGTCATGCGGCAGAACCTGCTGTACTACCAGTACCACAGGGACAAGTGGGGCCTCTCCGATGAGCATTTCCAGCCCAGACCAGTAGGTGGCGCGGCGCGGGGCACCACGTTCTCCGGCCTCTTCCCTCTCACGTGAGGGGCCGCCTTGCCTCTTAGGGGAAAGCCTCATTATAGAAATGAAGGGGAACCCCTTCTTTCTGGGCGGGCTTCTGTGGGTTTTTTTGGTCTTTTAACATTTCACTGCTCTATTCTGATTCCTAAATCAGTAAAAACTACAAATTTCAAACATTACAAAATAGTTTTACTTAGAAAATGTAATTCCCTCAAAATCCCACACTTTTTCTTGACCCTCTGCCTTATAGCTATGCATTTGCTCATATACACAGCTTGTATTCATTTATTTTCACAGAAACAGGGTCACCCTTTACCTGCTGTTGTGCAACTTGCTTTGTCTTTCCAAGAGTTCATCAGGAATGTTTTCCATATCACACTCGCACACCTACTTATTTTTTAACACCTCCAAGATAGATTCATTTATGGACGGACCATCATTTAATTCACTTGATGGACAAGCTCAGTTTGGCATGTGTTTGTTTTCACGGAACTCCACAGATTATATATTACTTTTAAAAGATCTTTTCTAGTTGGTCTTTGCCCTTAACTTGTATTTTCCTTGGGATTTTTATATGCTGTCCCAGTTTGCCATACACACCTCACGCCCCTGCCAACACACACACACACACACACACACACGCTCTCTCTTTCTCTCTCACTCTCTCACTCACTTGGGGTTGGCCGTTCTTTTTCAATTGAGATCTGTTTCATATACAGTAAAATTCATGTTTTGAAACGTACAGTTTAGTGGTTTCTTGTAGAGTCACAGAGTTTTACAACCATGACCATTGTCCAATTTTAAACATTTTCATCACCCCCAAAAGAAGTCCATACCCTGTCTCCCCCTCCCTCCAGTTCTGACATCAAAGGGTTGGTCACAGAGCCTCTTCTGTGTTTGTGTCTAAACAGGAAGCCGTTCAGTTCTTTAACGTGACTACGCTCCAGAAAGAGCTGTATGACTTTGCGAAGGAAAATATAATGGATGATGATGAGGTAAGTTTTCATGTTGAGCGCATGTCTGGCTAAGAGAAAATATTACTCACACCTTTGCAGAAATCACTGGAAGGCCAAGCCATCCCTGAAACAGAAGGGAACCTTGAGAAATACAATTTCTGTGGGCGTTTTAATGAAAGAGCGTTGGAGGGGAGAACACAGCTTTCTAGGAAACTCAGGTCATAGCACCACATTTCCTGAAGGTGAATATGGAGGAACCTATCATTGAAGTCATCCAGTGATAATTTTTTAACTTTATAAAAATGCAGTGGATTTTCAATGACTCAGCGCTCCAAACACACTTGGAAAGCCTCATCCCAGTTTTTCTGGGTTATGATTATTATCTTTTTTCTTCTTTTTCTTTTTGTAAATTCAGTCCTTGCTGTGAGTCATTTTCTCGTTCTCTGAGATTGCTTGAAATTCCTGATTCTCATTCAGCTGCCTCCTTTTTTTCTTTTTTTTTAAGTTTTTATTTAAGTAATCTCTATTCCTAGTGTGGGGTTTGAACTCATGACCCCGAGATCAAGAGTCACATGCTCTCTGACTGGGCCAGCAGGGTGCCCCTCAGCTGACTCCTTTTTTTGACAAAGACTCCACTGCTGATGGAGGAGTGGGGTGGGGTGGGGCAGCCCACTCACAGAAAAGTCCTCATTATGGGGGGTATTTAGAGAGATGCGTTTGAAACAAACCAGAGCATGCTTCCTAAGGCAGCGAGGGACGTGCTGGCTTGACCCCTCACTTCATAGACCAAGAGCTGGGGGACAGGAAAGTCCTGTGAGCTCCTGGCCAGACCCAGAGGCCCTGAGCCTCCTGGTCTTCTCTTTCCACTGCCCTGGTTTTTGGTGGAGCACTTTGAAATAAGTTATGATCATGGAATTTGCTTTCCATGCACAAATTTGCATGGGGTGGACCCATCACTGGCAGGCACTAAATTCCCCAGAGCTCTGGTTTTCCCATCTATAAAATGGGACTAACAATGTTGACCTCACAGGGTTGGGAAAATGAAGTATCACACTGCACGTGGAAAGGCTTTATAGACTAGGAAGTGGATCACTGTGTCCTGAGTCCTAGGTTGGGTTAAGAAGCAGAGCGTGACATAAGGTCACAGGGACGCTGCAAATGAAGGAGTGCTGGCTACGCACAAGCAAGGTTGGATGCTCTAGTTTGGAAAGTGGAGAAAAATATATTTAGAAAAAGGAAGAGCTGAGTTCCTAATGGTCCAGAGAAAGCCACTCTTGATACTTTGAGATATATACTTCCAATGTTTTCTATCTATTTTCTGATATCTATTTATAATAAACCCAACTGTAATAGATATCATGGATTTTCCATTTGAAATTGTAATATGAGAAGTTCCCCTTGTGATGTTTTTCTAGAACACATTTATTGGGATACTATTCGCACACCTTAAAGTATGAAATATAGTGATTTTTAGTATATGTGCAAAGTTGTGTATCCATCACTAAGAATTTTAGGGCATTTTCATTACCCCCAAAAGAAATCCCAAACCTGTTAGTAGTCATTCCCATTCCTTCTCCTCTGTCCATCCCTCCCCCATCTCTGTCCCCAGCCCCTGGCAACCACTAATCTACTTTCTGTCTCTATGAATTTACCTGTTCTGGACATTTCATATAAATAGAATCTTATGGTAGGTGGTCTTTTGCAATTGGCTTCTTTCACTGAGCATAATGTTTTCAAGGTTCAACCATCTTGTAATATATATTGTGTTACATGTAAAATTCCTTTTTATTACTGAATAATATACCACTGTGTGAATATACCACATTTTGTTTACGTGTTTCTCTGTTGATGGACATTTGACTGGGTTGTTTCCACTTTTTGACCATTTTGAATAATGATGCTATGAACATTTGTGTACATGTTTTTGTTTGGACAAAAGTTTTTAATTCTCTTATATATGTGGAAGTGGAATTGCTGGGTCAGATAGTAGCTCTGTAGTTAGTTAAATTGTTGAGGAATTCCCAGACTGTTTTCCAAAGTGGGTGCACAATTTTACATTCCCACCATCAGTGTATGACATTTCCAACTTGCCACATCTTTGTCAGCACTTCTTGGTTTTGTCTTTTTTATTATAGCCATTCTAGTGGGTGTGAAATAGTACTTCATGGCAGTTTTGATTTTAATTTCCATAATGACTAATGATGTTGAGCATTTTTTCATAAGCTTATTAGTCATTTGTATACCTTCTTTAGAGAGATGTCTAGTCTATTCAGATTCTTTCCATTTTTTAATTGGGATACTTGTCTTTTTATTTTTCAATTGTGTTCTTTATATATTCTGGTTATAAGTCCTCCATCAGATGTATGAATTGCAAATATTTTCTTGCAGTCTGTAGGTTGTCTTTCTCATTTTCTTAATGGTGTCTTGAAGCATAAACGTTTTAAATTTTAATGAAATCCAACGTATCTGGTTGAAACTGCATCTTGAAATTGAAAGTGTAAGTCTTCCAACTTCATTCTTCTTCTAGGTTGTTTTGGCTATTATGGGTCCCTTGCATTTCCATATGAATTACGGTATCAGCTTGCCAATTTCTTTTTTCTTTTTTGCTTGTGTTTTTGGTGTCAATATCTAAGAAACTCTCACTTAATCCAAGATCATGAAAATTTACTCCTATTTTTTAAGATTTTTATAACTTTAAGACCTTAGTTCTACAATCTATTTTGACTTCATTTTACATATGATGTGAGGTAGGGGTCCAATTTCATTCTTTTACATATTGATATCCAGTTGTCCCGGCACCATTTGTTGAAATGATTTTCTTTTCCATTTAATTGTCTTGGTGCCCTTGTAGGAAATCAACTGACCATAAATGTAAGGGTTTATATCTGGACTCTCAATTCTATTGAGATCTATCTGGATCCATTGATCCAGATTTCTATCCTTATGCCAGTACCAGACTGTCTTGAATACTGTAGCTTTGTACTACATCTTGAAATTGAAAATGTGAGTCTTCCAACTTCATTCTTCTCCTAGGTTGTTTTGGTTATTCTGGGTCCTTGCATTTCCATAGGAATTATAGGATCAGCTTGCTAATTTCTTTCTTTCTCTCTTTTTAAAAGATTTTATTTATTTATTTGATACAGAGAGAGAGAGAGAGAAAACACAAGCAGAAGGAGTGGCAGGCAAAGGGAGAAGCAGGCTCCCCACTGAGCAGGGAGCCAGATGTGGAACTTTATCCCATCACCTTGGGATCATGACCTGAGCCGAAGGCAGACGCTTAACCCTCTGAGCCACTCAGGTGCCCCCACTTGCCAATTTCTGCAAAAGGCTGCTGGGGTTTTTTTTTGTAGAAATTGTGCTAAATCTGAAGATTCTTTATTGCTTTATTTTTTGATCCTTTAGATAGTATTGACATCTAAACAGTATTAAGTCTTCTGATCCCTTAACATAGGATGTCTTTCCACTTCTGGAGGTCTTCTTTAATTTCCTTCAATAATATTTTCTTAATTTTCATTATTCTTGATTCTGTTGCAAATGGAATTTTTTCTAATTTTTCTTTTCAGTTGTTCATTGCTAGTATGTAGAAATACAATTGATTTTTGTATATCGATATTGTAATTCTGCAAATTTGTTGAACTTGTTTATTCTAATCGTTGTGTGTGTGTGTGTGTGTGCACGCGTGTGCGCGCATGCAAGTGTGTGTGTGTATGTGTGTGTGTGTGTGACTGTGTGTTGCTTAGGAGTTTCTGCATGAAACATGAGTTTCATGTTACCTATGAATAGAGGTGATTTTACTTCTTCTCTTCCAATCTGGATGACTTTTGTTTATTTTTTTTGCTAATTTCCCTGACTAAAACCTCCACTAAGATGTCAAATAGAAATGGGGAGAATGGACATCCTTGTTTTGTTCCCAGTCTTAGAAGAAAAACATTCTGTGTTAGCATTAATGTTGCTAGCTGTGTGTTTTTTTTGGTAGGTGCCCTTTGTCAGGTTGAGAAAGTTCCCCTTCTCTTCCTAGTTTGTCAAGTATTTTTATCATGAAGTGGTGTTGAATTTTGTCATTTTCTGTCTTCTGCGCCTACTGAGAGGATTGTGTGTTTTTTGTAACCTTGTTAATGTTTATTATAAACATGACTTTTTAATAACTAATATTCCATAGTATCAATTTTTTTTAAAGTAAAGCTTTTTGTTTTTGCAGGCTTTTAGGTTGCTTCCAACTTTTTGCTCTCACAAATAACATAGCTATGACTAAATTGGTTACTTCTTTTCTGGTCATTTCCTTAGGATAAATTCCCATGGGTGGAATTCCTGGGTCTAGGGCTATGAACATTTTGAACACTTTTAATGTACAAAGACAATATGTTTAGAAAAAATCATAGATATTAGAACAAGAGAATTTTTATGATATCCAGGAATGCTTTGTCATGTCACAGATAAGGAGATAAATTCAGAAAGGTGGAGTGACTTGCTCAAAGTTACACAGCTGGTTAGTAATCACCCGTTGAACACCAGGCTTATTCTGGGCTTTAAAACTCCTAGTATTCTTGGACTTGACACAGTCAAGATAAAAAAAGGAGTCTGTCAAAGGTCCTGGAAGAAATTAACTTACTAATCAAGGCTTTAGAACTGTGAAAGAATTAATCTATCTCTAAAGAACAAGCTATTTTCTTTTCTATATATCAAATTATGGCAAGTAATTATTTAAAACAAAGTATCATCAATACAATAAAATTCCTAATTTAATCTTTAAAATTTCCAAAGGACAAAATACTACATTGAAACAAAAGATCAATACGATTTAGCTAGCTACTGACGTTAGGGCATTCTCCTTTATTATTATCTTCCTGGGGTTGAAATGTGTTGTAAGAGCTCCTGAAAGTTCGCACACTGGTTAAAAATTTTGCAGACACTTATTACAGTTTCAGAAACTTTATAAAGCAGGCTGAAATAGGTGCTTCAAGTTTCGGGTTCTGATGGTTGTTTGATTTGGGAAGGTCTAAAAGAAATAGATTATAATTTGCAGGAGTGATTTGTTGAGGGAGTGCTCTCAGGTAGGAGAGAAGTGAGGGGCAAGCGAAGGAGCCACGAAGATGTATGGTCTCAGCTGGAGTCAAGCTTAGCCTGATCCCATGGGAGTTCTGGAGCATGGATTGTGCCACAGAGCTCTTCCTGCATTTTACAGGCAGCTTACCCAGCCCAGAGGGGTTGGTGTCTAAGCTCCCTGGTGGGGCTGCTCCTTTTATTCAAGGTCAGTTGTCCAGAAACGGGGCAGCTATCAGCCGTCAGTAATGGACACTTCCAACAGCTGGGGAATGGGTGCATTCCCCAAGCAGATCTGAGCTAGGCTCTTGGTGCCTCCATTCTAACAAGCCACAGAGGGGGTTGTGTTTCTTTCATCTGTATTGTCTTGCGTACTTATTAGTGAGCTAAGAGCAGACAACACCATCATCCCCATGTCACAGCAGCCACACAGCAGGAAACAGTAACTCCGGAGACAGCTGTCAGGGCCACACATATAATCCTTCTACTGTGTTTGCCTTTTGGGATCCAGAAAACAACCAAAGAGCATCATTTTTTCTTTTTTTCTCCTTTTAAAGATTTTATTTATTTATTTGAGGGAGAGAGTAGAGCGAGCGAGCAAGAGAGAAAGAGAGCCAGGTGGAAGGAGAAGCAGGCTCCTCGCTGAGCAGGGAGCCTCGTACGGGGCTCGATCCCAGGACTCTGGGATCATGACCTGAGCCGAAGGCAGACGCTCAACCCACTGAGCCACCAGACACCCCCAGAACATCGTTTTTTCAATCAGTAGTCTTCCACTTCCATAACTTCAGTTTCTAATCTCAGGCATGACAAGGTAGACGTATTTGGTGAAAATAATAAGACCCCCTTTTGCATCTCATGTACTTGGGAGATTTCCTAACTATCCTCAGATGCTGAGATTTTTATAATGGGAAGTGTGTTAAAATATCAAAAAGAGCAAATAGGCTCTTGGCCTGGGATGGTGACTTCTGTGAAGGAGGCCAAGCTTTAGCGGGGATGGTTAGCATCAGTGGGGCTGACCCTCATGGGAGCAGGACTTGACCTGTTTGGTGGTTCACTCACTCTTGGCAGTTAAGAGAATGGGTGTCAACAGCTGGGCCCAGATGTGTTGTTGGAGAGAAATCAATGCAGAGAAGGAAATCAGAAAGTCTGCTGGGCTACTCCAGGTTGAGGCTTAAGGCTGATTGCAGAAGGAGGGAGCAGGTGGGCTCCTAGTCCTGAGTGGGCAAGTGGGTCCCCCTGTACCCAGGAGACTGTCTTGTAAAGGGAGTGACTGCTTGAGCACACCAGCACTGTGCACGCATACTCTCCATCATTCTTCCTTTAGCAGGTTTCCCACCTTCTGCGTGCCACATTCCGGGGAAGAAAAGCAACCCAGGTGCTGGTCCTGGAGAAGCTCATGGTCTGCTGATCAAGGCAGAAGGGGAACAGATAGAGAGTGCTCCTGTGGAATAACTGCTAAGGGTCCGGGAGTGCCCAGAAGAGGGGGCACCTAGCAGGTCTTTAAGAGGGTGGCTGGATTGCCCCCTTCCCACGGGCCAACTAAGGGGGTTCCAGAGCTCGTGACTCCACGTTCACATGGAGGGGAAGCCACGTCCCTCCCAGGGGGGACATCAGGTCCTCTGGGCGCAAGGACAGTGGGGAAGGGCTGCTCCAGCCCACGAAGGCAGCCGGCAGACACATCTTAGAGACAGTCTCTGCTTACCAGCACTTTTATTTTTATTTTTTAAGATGTTTATTTATTTATTTGACAGAGAGAGAGAGAGCGAGAGCCCAAGTAGAGGAAGCAGCAGGCAGAGGGAGAAGGAGAAGCAGGTTTCTCACGGAGCAGGGAGCCCAAGGTGGGGCTCAATCCCAGGATGCTGGGATCATGTCCTAAGCCGAAAGCAGATGCTTAACGCCTGAGCCACCCAGGCGTGTCATTACTGGCACTTTTAAAGTCAGGTAGCCTACCTAACACAAGTGTCCTGTTGTCTCTTACAGGGAGAGGTTCTGGAATATGTGGATGACCTCTTGGAGCTGGAGGAGACTGGCTAGTCCACAGCGGCGAGATGCCCCTTGATGTTCAGGAGACCCAGATTCTTCGTCTTCCTTACCCCAGTAGCCCATGTTGTTGATACCTCAAAGCCTTCTCTTTGCTCTGTGAAGTGAAAGGCGAGCCTCAGCTCTCACTGCGTACAATAAAGGGTGGGCCTGCCTCCCCTGGTCTGCCGCACCCACACCTCCCTCCCTCCCTGTCTTCACACCTGCCTTCCTCACCATTTTCTGCCTTTCCCCCCAGAAAGTCACTATTATTTTTTAAATAAGAAAAATACTCCCAAAATTAAGTAATTGCGAAGACCTACTTTGGGTTTTCGCTCTTCCAGATTTTGGACTCCTTTATCCCCGTGCCCTGATCCAGGAAAGATAAGCGGACGACAAAGGCCAAATTCCTCCACGCCCCCTGGCAGCCTACCACATGGTCTGACCTGCACCTTTTCCGGCCCCCACTGAAAGACAGTTTGGGTAGATAGTGCCAGCTACAGAAATAGGGCTTTTGCTCAACACTTCTGCCTCTCCGAAGTCTTACAATGGTTGGTCGGTCCCCCTTGGGGACAATAGTCAGTTACAAGTCTCAAAGTTCTGAATGGAAGAAAGCAGAGGGAGTCTAGTTTCATTCATTCTTTCAATAAATATTTATTGAGCACCGGCCTACGTGCTAGAGATTGACCTGGGCACTGGAAATGCTGTACAGAATGACAGAAAAAAAAACAACAACACCAAACCCTGCCCTCTGGAGCCTACATTCTGTAAGGAGAGACAGACAACAAATAAATAAGAATAAATATATACAACCTATCAACAGTGTTAATTGCTATGGAGAAAAATAAAGCAGGGGAATGGGTACGGAAGCCTGGGGATGAGGCTACAGTTTTAAATAGCGTGGTCAGGGAAAACTTCACTGGGAAGGTGACATTAGAGCAGAGACTTTAAGGAAGCAGTTCTCAGGGAAAAGCATTCCAGACAGAGGGAACAGCATATGCGTGAGAACATGCTCGCTGTGGTGGGGGAATAGCAAAGAGGCCAAGGAGAGGAATGGGCAAGGGGAAGAATGGAAGGAGATTAGGTAACGGAGGCGGGAGAGAGGACAGGTGGCTTAGGCCCGTGTAAGGTCTCTGGCTCCTACTCTGAGTGAGATGGGAGCCACTGGAAGGTTTGGGGGGAGGAGTGCCTTGGCTGCCATATTGTGACCAACGGCAGATGCAGGGATACCAGGCAAAGGGAGTGCATGCTTGAACCTAGGCCATCGCAATGGAGATGGTGAGAAGTGGTCAGACTTGGACTTATTTTGAAAGCTGGGCCTGTAGGATTTGGTGACAGGTTGGATATGGAGCATGAAAGAGGGGTTAACAGTGACCTCAAAGGGTTTGGGCCTGAGTAACGGGAAGGATGGAGTTGCTATTACTGAGCATAAGGAAGTTGGTTGCGCGTGGGAAGTAAGGAATTTGGTGCAAAGTAGGCTCTCAGGCCAGGGTGGAAGGTTCGGCTGCGAATAAAAATCTGAGAGCATTCTCAGATTAGGTCTTTGACAGAGCCTGGTCCGGATGCATGGGTTTCTTTTGGGGGTATATTCAGAGGAAACCTGTGAAGGCCTCCATCAAGCATAGTTACTGACTGTCCCGTAAGGGGCAGGGGGTACCTTTGAAGGCAAGAAGCTCGGTCAACTGAGGGCAGTTCTCTGGAAGGACGGTGACCGCTGGCAGTGGATGGGCACGGTTGGGGGCTGGGAGCGGGGATGTGGGTCCTGGCTCTGTGAAGGGGGGTTGGGAGGAACGCCACGCCCCCGCTGAATCGTCAGCACGTACATGGTATGGAAAACCATGAGCCCGGATGGGGTCCCCCAGACTGCATGTATGTATTGAGAAGCAAGAGAAAAGGGCCAAGGACAGAGCTCTGGGGCATTCTGGGAAATGAGAAACCCACCAAAGACACTGAGAAGGAGCCACATTTGAGGTTGGAGAAACCCAGGAAAGTGGTGTTTTGGAATCTGAGTGTCTTTTTTTGACCTTCCGACCTTTCGATTCCCTCCTCCAGGAAGCTGCCCAGTCGAGTTGAGACTCTGGGCATGGAGGCTGGAGGAGGCTGGCTCAGCACTGGGGAGACAGGACTTTTCTTACAGTGGTGTGGAGTGAAGGGAGATAGAGTTTGGGGTCTTTAAAGAATAATTGGGGGTGCAAAACTCCTGTCTTTCCCCCCACCCCCTATCTCACTACTCCAAGCTCTGGGAACACAGTTGGGCCCTTCTGTTAGTCCTTCAGTGCCATTCTGCTCGCTTTATCCCAAGACCACTTCCTCCTTTACCTGCACAAGAATCCTTCTGCCAGATCCTCCTTCTGGGGCACTCAACTCAACACAATCAGCTGCTACTTACTCTCTTTGGCTGCACCTGCCCTCCTACGGAGCCGACACTCCCAGGGGCTGTGTAGCCAAGGAGCCCGTGTGATTGGCACTGTGGTGGCCACACTGCTGTCCCCAGCAGCCCCCAGTCAGGGCACCCTGCAGCCCAGCGACGGGTCAGATCCTACCAGCTTCTGCCCCTAGAACACTGGGTCCTCCTTCTCTCCCCCTGCCCTCCACTCCACCAGAGAAACTTCCTTTTGAAGTCAGTGGGGAGGAGAGTCATAGGGCAGAACTCTAAAGTGGAGGGCCCCAGTGGGTGGACGCCCTGCCCCGGGATGCCCGAGTCAGTGGAGACGGTACACCTCGAAGCTGCTTAGCTTCCTGGGGAGCTCTTGGCTGCAGCCGTCCTTTCCAGCTGTGTGAGAACACACCACCACGGGGGCCAGGCTGGGCAGGTGTCTGACCCACTCCACCTCTGGGTGCCCTGCAGAGTTTCCATTTTTTCCTCTTCCTTGAGCCTACACTACGCTCTTGGTGGGTGATGTGGTTCCACACAGGGTTGAGCGATGGTGGTGGTGGTGGTGGGAGGGGTCCTCATCCACTCTCTGACCTGGGCCCTTCTTTATGGGGGCGCTGAAAAGCACCTCCACCCCCATTCTAGCAATACCCTGGGAGAAGCCCTGGGAGCAGGATGGCCGACATGGTCGGCGCTTTGCTTTGATGGAAGGCTGTGGAACCCAGATACCGATCTTTTTATTCCAAAGGAAACCAAACCAATCTTAAAACCAAAAAAAAAGGTGGGCTGATTCCTCCTCACCTACCATGAAACCCAGTACGAAGGCTGCACTCAACGACCTCAACCCAGCACTTTCCTGAGCGTGTTTCTTGGAAGAGCCTAGAAGATTCCTGGATTGAGACTTCATGGGTTCAGCATGAATTGGGCCTGTCTTTTGAAAAAACAAACACATTTGTAAGCTTTGTGGGAGTTTCCAGACCCGGCCTTGCTTGTCCTCTGACCCATCTGCATGGAGCCCAGCAGGGAGGCAGGCCACTGCGGGGACGGAGTGATCTGTCCAGCCATCTTGTCCCTTGGGCAGCCAGGGATGGGGCACCCACCAGGAAGGGCGCAGAGGCCACCCACTGTGGCCCCATTAATGCTCTGTCTATGCTAGCAGTGGAGCACTAGCAGCACTAGAAGGGAAGGCTCCGGTGACGCGGGGGTAAGAGGGCCTAATTGAAATGTCTCACACACCACCATGTTCAGTGTACTGGGACTTCTGGGTTCTGAGCCTTTCTGATGACTGCCACTAACCCATCGTGCGCACCTCTGGGACCACAGAGCCATGCGGTCCATTGGCCACGAAGGCTGCCTTGGGAAATGCTGCTTTTAGGAGTCCTGACTAAGGGAGTTGTAAGAGCACAGACGTTTTATTGAACCAAACCCAGTGGCGAACAGAAAATGATCTGTTAGATTGTCAATGGGGAAGGGTTTATTATGACTGCTGGTGGGATAAACAGCGGCCCGTTCCTGCCAGCACTTATGGAAATAATGTTTTTAAATTTTAAATGTGAGCTATAAACCTAAGCTACTTCAGGTTTTTGTTTTTTTTTTAATTCAATACTGAAACTGTGGGGGAAAGGTGGGCCAGTGCCAGAGAAAACATTCTCATTTAATAGTGTTTGCACATGGAACTGCAACCCAGTTTGCAGCGAGGCTGGAGAAGAAGCCACAACTAATCCTTCATCACAGCTGTCCGCACGCTTGATCGGCTGCCATCGCCCGAACAGTGACTCCTTTTTTCTGGTGACTGCAGGCCTGAATGACCTAGTGTGGAGAGTTTAAACTATATACAAGGGGTGGAGGAAAGGGAAAGGGAACCTCAAACAGGTCTCAGCCAAAGGTTTTGTGCACAGGACTTCCTGTGCCTGCAGCCAGGGGCAGGGCTGTTCCCCAACCCGTCCTGTCCCCGTAGCGTGTCCCCAACAGGGAAGACCCTGGGACAGCCCAGCTTCACCTTGACTGACCCACTCCTGTTCCTGAAGCCAGCCAGGAGTGCTGTGGTTTGTGCCCCACAGTAGGGCTCTTCTCCCCCTGGGGCAGGTGTGGGAGCAACCAGACCCCCACAGCCCCTCTTGCCCCCCCCCACCCCCGGTACCTCCCCTCCACATATCTGGCTTTGGTGGCTTGTTGAACAAGCAGGTTGGCTCACTATTCTCTCCGAGCTGATAGGTAAGAGTATAGTGACTCATTTTATAAGAAAAGAGTAAAAAGGAAATAAACAATTTGGCCAACAGATAAAAGATGGATCCTGTTTAAGGCCTAGTTGAAGGTGGCAATCAGGAGGCCAGACTAGAAACACTGTTGCCAGTATCCCTCTCCCCTTCCCGCCCTTGGCTAGGGCCGCAGGTACAGTCCCATTCTTACAGGAAATGAGAACTTGGAAAGTCACTGAAAACAAATACTTCTTAAAAAAATAAAATCACATTAAATGTTTTATTTTGCTTATTTTCCACTGTTTATCTACTGGGTGGGACCGAGCCACACCCCATCATTCGAGGATGCATGTTGTAATGAGCCCTGTTTTCTCAGGTCCCTGAGATTTCTGACAGTCATCTGACAAAATGGAACACTTGCCCCAAGGACTCTGGGATCTTACTCAGGGGAGGGGATCCTTGCTAGTCTCATGGGCTGAGGGCCTTTCCAGGAGACAGGGGCTCATTCCTCTTCCCAGCGAGGTTCTCTGTTAGAGATCGGGATCCCACGTGGAAAAACATTTGGGATCCAGGGGTTGGCTTTTGATCTACAGAGCTGGTCCCTTGCTGCCAACACCAGAGAAGGAAAAAATACGTACTGTTTTAAACGAGGACCAAAACACTTTCAGGTACAACGGCTAACGTCTTCCACACTCTGTGCATGTCAGTAAAGGGCAAGAAAGGAGACAAAGAGCAGAGGAAGCAGGTGCAAAGAGAGAGGGACCACCCAGGACAGCAGCGGAGGCCTGGCCTCGAGTGTTCCAACAGCGGCCTGTCAAGAGAGGTGGGGGGGCACGGGCGTTTTGTTCGAGCTGGCCCAAGACTCTGCGGGATACAGTGGAGAGGTATGGATTGAGGAGGAGTGGAAATGCAGGGAACCAGAGCTTGGGAAGCCTTGTACGGGATGGAATGCTCTCAGGTGGGGTGTGAGGGAAACCAGTCTCAGCCTGATTCCACGGGAGCTCAGGAGCACGAGTGATACCAAGGGTTGTCCCCGCTGCGGGCAGGGAGGCAGGCCTCAGGTATGCCAGTGCCAGTCAGAGCTGCAGGCTTCCCTGGGGTGCCAGGGTGGGTCTGACTCCTGGGGGAGGAACTCCCATCAGGCCGAAGGCCGTCCTCCGGAAGAGGCATTTTTGGAGCGTTTTAGCAGCCAACATTCAGGGTGGCCGGAGGACGGGTTCACCTGCAGAGCGAAGGGGATCTGGGCGGGGCACAACCGTATCCGTGACATTGACAAACTTGGGAGGCACGTATGGTCTCCTGGAGGTCGCAAAAGTAAAAGCGGACAAAAGGCAGACGGGACTGATGCCAATGTTCTCCGAGCTGCATCTCTCCATTGGTCTCTCCAGATCTCTTTCTCAGCCTGCCCTGCACCCCAGCTGGGCTCCCTCACCCGCTGACTTTGCGTAGCCACGGGGATATGCTGGCAAGAGATTGCAGGGTGAACCCTGCTTCCTTCAGGCCACTGTTCGACAGTGGCTGTGCTCTCCTTGAGGCCAGAGGTTTTGTCCCGAAGAGCTGTTCCTGTCATCGTGCTCTCCTCCAGTCTCCTAACAGCCCTCCAGCACTCCTGAACGTTTCTGTTAACCCTGCCCATGCTTTTAGGACTGGTCTCCACGTCTGACTCTCTTGAATCATCCCTCAGAGTGTCCAATCAGGAGAAGAAGGGTAAGCCGCTGTGGGCTCTCTGCCCTGCACACCCCTGCACACCCATCACCTACGCACCCTGTTAAATGTGGAGTCTGAGTCTGCAAGGCCTGGGGTGGGGCCTGGGATTCTGCATTTCTAGCAAGTTCCCAGGAACCACATTGAGCGTCCGTCCAGGCCTTCCTGTTGTAGTGAAGGGCCTGGTCTCCCACTTAAGTGAGGAAGAGGAAGAGGGGCAGGAAGAGGGGCAGGAGCTGTGTGGAGGTCCTTGAAAGCCTGCTGCAAGAGGCTGGAGACCCTGAGAGGGTGGTCTTAGAGCAAATACGGAGACATGGATTTCGAGATTACTAGAGAACGTTTTTCTTTTTAAACCATCATGATGTAACCCAGATATAAAATACATTTAGCAACCGTTTGTGGGAAATAATTATTTATTTTAAAGATCTCAGAAGCTTTGTGTTAATGGACCATCCAACCCTCAATTTTCATGAACATTCAATGGTTACCAGTCTCAAGACAGGCATGCGGACATGTAACTTACATTTACTAATGTAAATGTTTTCATCATCCCTTTCCATATGCATTTTTAGACTAGAACATTAATTTAGATGACAGAGAATCCATAAAAACTTAGAAACTGACGTGTTGGGGTTGTTTCCATGTAGTTCTTGTCTACAGAATAACACACTTCCATGTATTAATGTGTCTGTAATAAATTTATTAATACGTTGGTATTACCACTACCTATTTTTGTGTTGGTGTTAAGTCAGTGTTCTTGGGTTATTACATAATAATAGTCGAATGACACATTCCCAATGTTGAGATGGAGGTTATTTTATCTAGTTAAAAGTAGAAAAGTTATCTTGTCATAGATTAGAAAAGAATCTAATTTATAAATATCTACAGTCTCTGGCGTCTATTCTGCCGTGTTTTGCTTTGGCTGCATGCAGAACGTGTTTCGGTCCCGTTCTAGACTTCACCTGACGCAGAGGTAGTCCGTCCCGTACCTTCAGGCCTTCCTTCCACCCAGTAATGGGGACTAGGGCCTTTGAGTTTGCAGCACTGCCTTTCTAGCTACTTAGTCTATTATTTCTCAAAGCTTTTACCGGAAAGAGGTGGCAAGGTGGAAAACATGTTACACAAATTCCTTTTCCCTTAGGTCAAACACCACCACCAACTTTTTAATTGTAAAGATCAGGATTTCTTTCATGCCCCATACAGCCACATAGACACTTAGTGTCTCCAAATCAATGTACAGGCTTCATCACTTTTCACCACTGAAGACTAAGAAAGTGACTCATGTTGTAAAAAGATAATGTGTTTCGTTTCTGTGCCAATGCACCCGAGCCCATTGGAGACAGCAGCATCCAAGACTGCCCAGGTGCACACAGCGATGCCTGGCTTCTGGCGAGGCCAGCCATGGGTGTTACTCATCGTCTGTGCCTCTAGAGCCTCCACTGGCTCAAAGCTCACAACTGACACGGCAAAGCAATGGTTCCTAAACTCGAATGTGCTTTAGGATCACCTGGAGGGCTCCGCACAGCCCCGCCCCGCCCCCACAGCTGAGTTGATACCGCAGATCTGAGGCCCATGCTCTGAGAACCCCTGTCATAAACTGCTGAGTCATCCCAAGATGATGTGGATACTATGACGTGGGCTGCGTAACGGCCAGGAGGAGTCCGTCCCGGGCTCATGATGATTCCATGGTGCTCCCGACTGCCACAACAGAGCGCAGGAGAGGTCCGCACGGAGCATTTCCTGTTCCTTTTTAATTCCTCTGCTTTCCCATCAGATAGGTACCCATACTTGAGATCGCAGTCCTCGGCCCTCTTAAAACAGTATTTTCCTCCCATCTTACTTCGGTACAGTATTTTCCTCCCTCTTACTTGGGTTCAGAGAAATGGTTAATCCTGAGAGAGGAAGCCAAGAACTGAGTTTTGTTAGTTCAACAAAAAATTCTGATATTCTTAGGCATAGTCTGGTCAGACAGCTAGACCACTGCTTCCAAGAAGAAATGGCGCTTACTGGTACAAAACTAACCATTTATTATTTTTTTCTCTTATTTTAAAAAAGATTTATTTATTCATTTGGGAGAGAGAGAAAGAGAGCATGTGCTTATTTACTCATGTGAGAGGGAGAGAGAGAAAATGCTCAGGCAGACCCCATGCTGAGCACAGAACCCGACATGGGGTTCCATCCCAGGACCCAGAGACATGACCTAAGCCGAAATCAAGAGCTGGTGCCTAACCCATGAAGACACTCAGGGCCCCCCAAAACTAATCATGTGCTTTAAAAAAAAATGGTCTGTCCTATAAAATGGAGGGAACAAAGTGGATGTGTCTTGCTACTCCCTTCACTTCCCTCTCCCTGCAACAAAGCATCAGTCCTAAATTCTCTCAGATTTTTTTTTTCCTCCCTCCCATTTCAACAATTAAAAAGAAACCAAAAGCTTCTCGACTCTGTCCTGGTTCTTGGCTCATTTGCCCTCACAAAGTCACAACATTAAAAGGCGATAACCCATTATTTTTTCGACATCCCACGCCCAACGAGTAAATATCTCTATCCTAAATAACAGCGCTCTCAAGTGCTCAGTTTATCACACTTTTTCTAAAAATTTCGGTCATGGAGTGATTCATCTTTTTTTCTTAAAACAAGGGAAAGAAGACAAGAGCATGATGAAGTGAGAGGTGAGTTTTGAGCTCACACTGGAATTGGGGCCCGAGCACAGGTCTGGGATCAGCGCAGCACATGCCAGGGGATTTGGTTACGTAGATATGGATGCGGTGATGATGCCACCAAAGCCTACTTGTCCTACCAGGTGCCTCCAGAGACGCTTCTCGGCCTTCAGAAGAAGGACCTGAGAAAAAGAGAGAGGAGTCCTACCCCACCCGTTTCATGCTCTAGCGAAGTATCAGTGTTTATCAGTGAGACGTGGCACAGTTTCCTTTCCTCCTAAGTGGCTTTGGGAGAGCCTGCTCTGAAGGTGGCTAGATCTTCTCCATCTCAATCTGCTGGTGGTAGTGCCGAGCCTGCCGCTGGCCAACGTTCAGCTTGTACACGGAGCTCTTGTGTTGGCACTTACGGTGGCCCCACACGGCCCCCACGCCTGCCAGGAGCAGCAGCAGACATAGGACGGTGACAACGGTGGCAATGACAGGGCCCCTGCTGAGGCTGGGACACCCATCCCCTACACACGATTCCACAGTTGGAAGAAGCTCCTCGCTTGCACCTGGGCCGGGGCTTTCCTGTCCCAAGAAGTCCTCAGACAGCAGGTATGGGAAACTATCCTGTACCTCAGGAGCAATGGTTTCCTCTGGAGTCTGGCTGGCTGCCATGATAGTTGAGGGACTGTGATTCGGCATCTGTTGGACAGCAGTTGTCACTGTCCCCAGGGTAGAGCTGGGGAGTTCATAGGGTAGTGTGGCCATGGGAGACGTCTCTGTGGCAAAGCTCCAAGGAACAGTCGACTGGTAACTGGTCAAGTCACCATCTCCCGTGCTGGGACTCTCAGTTTCAGACTCATTTCCGGGTCTGAGAGCCAAAGCTTCTACATCTAGTGTTCGAGATGGAAGAACTGAACTATGGGTCATGTCCTCACTTGGTGTGAAGGAGGTACTCCTGGGGTTCTTAACTTCGACAGGAACGGGCTGATTAGGAGTAGCTGGAACTCTTTCTTCAAGCCCTACTGACCCATCTCCCTTGTCTCCATCTCCCTCCTCTTCCTCCTCTTCTGCCTCTATCTTCCTCCGAGCCCCATCCGTCACAGGGTAACCATCTAACCAGGACTCATCACTGCTGCTCACCATTGGGTCCCCGGTCTTGCTGTCAGTCCTGCCCAGAAATGGCCCCATGGGACCATGAGTGCTGCTGTAGATCACTTTGGCTTCAGGTTCACCCGGAGCTGCTGTTAGGCTACTACGGTTGTCTCTAGCCAGAAACTGCTTTTTGGAGCCATCATTTATCTCCTTCTGCAGCCCAGGCTTGTGGAAATTCTCAGCAGGAAACCAGAACAAGTACTTCTGGTTTAGCTGGGGTCCTGGAGAGTCTGTGGGGACACTGCTTCCCGCAATGGACAAGCCTGTAGTTGGCACAAAGGCTGTATCCTGGGCTATGTTTTCTCTCCCCACAGAAATGGAGACCAGACCGTCCTGTTTTGAAACCTCCTCAGGGGCCTCTCCCGGACCTCTGTCTTCTGCCTCTGTCCGGGAGTCCTCCATGAGCTCTCTAAATGACATGGATCTGTCATCTGGGAAATTATCCTCATAGTCAATATGTGCCTCAGCCACATCTGGAAGGGGAGAAGGAAAAACTTCATTAGGTCCAAAGTTCCAGAGCCAGGAGAGTAGAACACAAGAAACGGAAATAAAAAGGACAAGGACTAGAACAGATGAAATAAAGCTGTCATTCCCAGATGCTATGACCGTGTGGCACAAACAAACCCAATGACTCTACCTATAAACTGTTGCAATGGATACATGGGTTTATCAAGGACATGGGGTTTATTGTCAATGTAAAATACCAACTGTATTTCTGTATACCAGCAATATACAGCAACAAAAATTTTAAAAAACACCATTTGCCATAGCATTAGGAAAACCAAACACCTGGGAATAAAGCTAACAAAAGATGTGCAAGATTTGAACACGGAGTGGTATGGAATATTGCCAAGCAAAATTAAAGACCTCACTAAATGAAGGGATATAAAACTGTTAAGCCATCAGCTCCGTCCAAATTGATCTCTCCAGACTTAATACAACCATAATAAAAATCTCAGGCATTGACAAGCTGATGCTAAAACTTATGATAATGCAAAGAACCAAGAAGATTTCTTGAAATCTACAAAAGTTCAAGATTTACTCTAAAACTGGAATACTTTTTGAAACCATGGTATTGGGGTGCTTGGGTGGCTTAGTTGGTTAAGCAACTGCCTTCAGCTCAGGTCATGATCCCGGAGTCCCGGGATCCAGTCCCGCATCGGGCTCCCAGCTCCATGGGGAGTCTGCTTCTCCCTCTGACCTTCTCCCCTCTCATACTTTCTCTCACTGGCTCTCTCTCAAATAAATAAATAAAAATCTTAAATAAATAAATAAATAAATAAGACCATGGTATTGGCCCAAGGATAGATAATGGGATTACGTTAACTTTAGGAACTTGTGAACTCATGAAAAGAGTTAAAATGCAAGCCACAGACTTGAAGATATTTGTGACACATACAATCTTCAAGGGATTCCTATCCAGAATTCATAAAGAAGTCCTCCTACAAGTCAATACTAAGTAGGCAGATAAGCCATATCTGGCAAGATACTTGAATTGGCGCATAACAAAAAAGACACCTAAGTAGTCATTAAACATGTGTACAGATGCCCAACCAAGAGATATGCTAACTACAGCCATAAAAGTATGCCATTCCATAGCACCACAATGGCTAAAAGTAAGCAGACTGACAATACCTAGTGTTAACTGATGATATCTAGTGTTTGGGCATCAAAGGACATGCACATGAATGTTCCTAATAACCCACACCTGGAAACGATTCAATTGCCTATAAACTGCAAAACTGATATAAATCATAGCATATTTGTTCGAGGAAAACCTGTACATCAATGAAAATGAACTGACTATTACTTCTGACAAGGACATAGATGAATCTCACAGTCAAAATGTGGAGGAAAAGAAGCTAGGCACAAAAGAACACACTTTGTGTGATTCTATTTACATAAAGTGCAAAATAGTGCAAAAATAGTCAAAGTTAATCTATGACATTAAGTCAGGTTGGTGGATGGAGAGAAGGGGTAAAGACTAAGTCTGGGGACACGCAGGGCTTTGGGGATCCTGGCAACATTCTACTTGACCTGTGTAGCGTTTCTTTTCTGATAATTAATTCATCTGTTCCCTTATGATTTTGTTTGTATGTTAGGTAAAAACATATCTTTTAAAACACGATTTGCTCTTTGTAAGACTTCATGAGATTATGCTGTGAAATATTTTAAATCCAGCCAAGTGAGAATGAACAAAAGGCCCCATAGTTAGGGGACCAGAATGTTAGGAGATCAGGTCAGGAAGGCTCAAGGAGCTGTGTCCTCAGAAGAGAGCAGCCCACTGGGCTTTCCCTATTCTCAGTGATCTTTAAAAGTCAAGTCCTACTGGAAGTCATAGTTATTAAAACAGAAAGGCTCCCTATGACATTGCAGTATAGTAAGAAGTATATGTTTAGTCTTTGTCCCTGGTTCCTGGCACAGAGCTCCTAAAACCCTTGGAATTTCCTAAGCAACAGGGGTGAAGTCACATCTTTTGTTATTCATAAGAAAGTCCTTTCAGCCTTACCTTTTATGCTAATGAGGTCACCCCTAGATGACATCTGGATGTTGGCTGTTTGCCAGAGAAACCAACCAATCAGAGGGTGGGAAATTGAGGCCCCAGCCTCTGACCTCTGAGGAAGGGGAAGTGGGCTACAGCTGGAGTCCATCACCAATGGCCCCTATTGAATCAATTGTGCCTAAATAATGAAACCTCCATAAAACCCCTAAACTACTGGGTGCAAAGAGCTTCTAGGTTGGTGAATGTATCACGTCCTGGGTAGCTCACCGCAATTTCACGGGGACAGGAGCTCCTGTACTCGGGATTCTTCCAAACCTTGCCCTTTATACCTCTACCTCTGGTTATTCATCTGTATTCTTTATAATATCCTCTATAATAATTGGTAAATGTAAGTAAAGGGCTTTCCTAAGTTCTGTGAGCCTTTCTAGCAAAGCACTAAACCTGAGAGGATGGGCATGAGAATGCCCAATTTATGATTTTTTGGTCAGAAATACAGGAGGCTCAGGATGGAGGATTGGTGTCTGGAGTGGGATCAGTCTTGTGGGACTGAGCCCCTAACCTATGGGGCTCACTAACTCTGAGCAGTTAATGTTAGCATTGAATTACACTGTAGGACACCCAGCTGGTGTCCAGAGACTTGTTGTTAGTGTGAGAAGTGTTCTATGGGAAGAAATAGATCTTAGTAGTCTTTTTCCACTTCACTCTGCAACTTGGAAAGCACAAGTGCAAAGAGCTTCAAAACCAAGGTCTAGATAAAGTGCTGAGGTATCATGTGGTACATTCCTGGGCTCTGAAACTGGAGTAGTGGACATTTGGCTTATTTCTTACAAGACTCCGTATTTTGCTTCCTGAATGCGAGTTATAAATAAATTTAAAAGTCCTTTCTGATCTCCTAAAATTTAAGCCCATGCACTTTATTTGTCTCTTCAGTCAAAAATGCAAAAACAGTGGATAGCAAACAAACATCTCTGATAAAGGTAAAATGCATGCCATGTTTTATGCTTAGAAAAAGATAGCTGAGGGGCTCCTGGCTGGCTCAGTTGTTAGGCCACACAACTCTTGATCTCAGGGTTGTGAGTTTGAGCCCCACTTTGGGTGTAGAGATTACTCAAAAATAAAATCAGGAAGGAAAGAAGGAAAGAAGGAAGGAAGGAAGGAATGGCCTAGTAATGACTTCAGGAGACCCTTTCAGCCCATGATGTCCTGTTCACAGTCCCCAGACAAAAGCCACACCGATGGCGGGGCCATGCTTAGGAGCATCACAGAATTCCAGCACAGGCCCCCAGGGTTTGGGTGGGTGGCCCCCTACACACTCATTGCTATGTCATCATGCCTCACTCTCCACGGCACTGCCGTCCCAAGTACTGCCGTCACTTATTCCGACATTCAGCACCCCCCCAACCCCGGAGTGCCCACTCTCCGTCTGACACTGCGGGGGCTCTGGGTCACTGATAAACAGGACAAGCAGTCCCAGCCCTTGCGGAGCCTACAGAACGGAATTCCATGGTCCTGAGACCTACCAGCTTGAGTCACAATGTGTTTGTATGCACAAATTCTCAACCCATCCTGCTGAATAAAGACTAGTTTTGGCACTTAAGTACCATCTTTTCTTAAAAACACAACAAAATGAAATAAAGGCCACTACAACACAACTTCTCTCTAAAATAAGCACCAAGTCATACCGAATCCAGCTGGTCATTTAAGAAGGCCATGACTTACTCTCTGACCTTAATGTGGTTATACTGTTTGCTTGAATATGTGTGTGCTGATGGACTGCGGTAGGGTGATCACAAGAATGGCCACAATTCTCCACTCTTTCCTGCATCGAGTCCTTTTGCAATGGGACTGTGCAACTCTTCCCTTCAAGAAGCGGTGTCTCTTTTTCCTGCTCTCAAATCGGGACTGGCTTGTCACTTGCTTTGACCCACAGAATAAAGTCAAAGTCTCATATGTTTGCTCTTTCTTTCTCTGCATCCTGCCAGCTGCCATGTGAGCGAGCCTAGGACAGCCTACCGAGGGATAAGAGGCCATGTGGAGGAGAGGCAAACTGTTCCAACTGAAGACATCATAAACCAATCAGCTCCATCAACCTGGGGGTGGGGGGACCCCATGCACGTGAGTGAGCCTGGTCAAAGGCGGAAAAAGAACAAGCCAGGTAAGCCCAGCCCAGACAGCTTACATAGAAAATTGTACCCAAATAAATGAGTGTTGTTTATGCCATTAAATTTTGGGGGGTGGTTTATTATGCTAGCCCTGAGCTGGCTCAAGGACAGAGACCAAGTCACTGTATCCCTAGAGCAGAACCATATCCTCAGCCCAGCCCGTTATAGGTGTTCTTATAGGTATTCTCGAATGAGTGAAAGATTAACTGGCACTGGGAGAAACAGGAAGGAACACCTTCTCAGCTACCAAGACTCTCCTGATCCCTGCCTCAAAATGGCTCAGAGCTAAGTTCTAGTGCCAGGAACACAGGGCTCAGAACACAAGAGGACTTTGGGCTCATTTCCAGTCTCTGAGGAGTTAATGACATAGAACCACAGACTCTTAGAACACCCCTGAAAGATGCCAGCCTTGAAGTGCTACTTGAATACAGACATACACATGGGAGAGCAACACACACACATACTCACCTTCCACACACAGGTGAGCATGACTCAGTGCACAGCCTGGCCCAGGAGAACACCTGTTCTCCTCCCAGCCCTTCCGTGCTGCCCCTGCACCCGCCATCGTGAAAGGATGCCCCAGGAGAACTCCCTCCCCACTGCTAGCAGATTCACTGTCGTGAGGCAGGGAAGTGAGCCCTCTCCACCAAGATTTGGCCCTAATGCAAAGAAAGTGGCATTTCACACATCTGGTAGGTCATCTTTGCCCCAAATCTGCCATATCCACCTTGTTTTTTATTTTAAAAACCCAGGCTATCTTTTACGGCATTGTGGAAAAAAATTAATATGTTTGCAAAACAATATACCTACGCCAGTTGTCTCCCAAGTGGGGGATGAATACCCCTGTGTCCTCAGCTAGAACACAGCTCCCTTTCACGATGGGGAAAGGCAGGAAGCAGCTCTCTCCAAGACCATTTTTCCTCAAGAAGCTTTCCTTCACTTGAAATCACAGGCTATTACCTCATGCACGACCTGCACTGGAGGGCCTCTTACCACACCTAGTTATTTTACTAGGGAGTATTTCTTGGTTGCCTCATTGTAGCCCCAAGACACCAAACCATTGAGAGCCCACAAAAAGTTCTGTTTTATTCCATGGAACTTTGGTCACTTGTGGTTAAATTCTGACACTGCGTTTATTTTCTTTCAGGTGGTCTGTTGGAGCTCACTGACCGGTGGGTTTAAGAGCTAAAGGAACCCATGTCTGCAGAGTTCTGCCAGCGTGAACGCTGGCAGGGGGCCCACGTGAAGGCGGGTGGTGGGTGGACGTGTTCTCTCGTGGTCCTCACAGCCATCGCCTTACAGTCCCAGCACACGCCAGCCCCGAGGTGGCCTGTGGTGAACAGAACTCAACACAAACAGGCAACAGCCAAAAAGCGTGAATGAAGGATACTCAGAATCTTCCAGTCCTTCAGGCTAATTGTTGCCTTGACTCATCTCTGAAACCTCCATCTGGGCTTCTTCCCTTGTCTTCTGCCCAAACCCCGATTCCATTTCCTCAGCTGCAGTTCCACACACTTGTTCTTCTGACGGCCCCTCCCTCTGCTCTGCTTTCTCTTTCTTGCCTCACTGCTCACATTCCAGACCACTTGACTATATCACCAGGGGCAGAAGCAAAGATGACCTTACCATTAAGATGGATTATATACCAGGCTTGAAAATATCCAAATGGTGTAGCTGAAACAGCATCACATATTTTCTCTACCCTAAACCTTTCAAAATGAGGAAACTCCACATTTTTTAAAGTACGTGTGTGTGTGCACAGACACACAACTAGGCTTGTTGAATATGAATTTTTTAAAATGCGGAAACTATATTAAATGTCAGGAAAAAGTTTTTACAAACAACCACCATGCATGGAGAAGGACATAATATTTTGCAACAAAACTGGTTATCAGAGGAGAAACAGAAAATTCTGGAGCAGATGAGAGAAGGGCACTCCTAACCTACCCTCACCCTTCAAAAACTGGACTAAGCATTCAACCCAGAGAGAAGCCAAGCAGGTGAAGAGAACCAGACCAGTAACCAGCAGGGCTGACTGTTCTTTTTTTTTTTTTTTTTAAGATTTTATTTATTTATTTGACAGAGATCACAAGTAGGTAGAGAGGCAGGCAGAGAGAGAGGAAGGGATGCAGGCTCCCTGCTGAGCAGAGAGCCCGATGCAGGACTCAATCCCAGGACCCTGGGATCATGACCTGAGCCAGAGCAGAGGATTTAACCCACTGAGCCACCCAGGCGTCCCAGGACTTCGCCTTGTGAAGGTGAAGTAATCTCGGCATAGGACATTTAACCTTTCTCAAGAGAGAGCAGATCCCAGATGTTTTAAAGCAAACAGATAAACAAGCAAAAGTAAAACTACATACCCCTTCCGCTGAGTTGTCCCCTTCTAGCTACCATTCCCTCTTCTGGATGAAAGGAAGATGCATGTAAAAGGCAAAGAACCTAACTTAGAAGAAAGAATGTATGGAACAGAATGAATTCCTCACAACAGCTTCATACTAGTCAGAACTTAAAAAGAAAGTGAGTGCAACAGAACAAGTTCAAAGGGGCGGTGATAAAAGAATGTCATGGAAAGGGTGATTTTATTTTATTTTTTTAAAGATTTTATTTATTTATTTGAGAGAGAGGCAGTGAGAGAGAGCATGAGCGAGGAGAAGGTCAGAGGGAGAAGCAGACTCCCCATGGAGCTGGGAGCCCGATGCGGGACTCAATCCGGGGTCTCCGGGATCATGACCTGAGCCGAAGGCAGTCGTCCAACCAACTGAGCCACCCAGGCATCCCGAAAGGGTGATTTTAAACTTCAGGAATCAAATTGAGGACCGATGTAACATCATGGCAGAACTAAAAAATAAACAGAAACTGCAAGGAGTAGAATAGATGGAGAATTTTACAAAACCGAGAAAAAAGACCTGAAGACTCATATTCAAGAGTCAATGCAAACTTGAGGCAGAATAAATTCATGAAAAATTACATGTAGGCACATCAAATTAAAACTGCTTAAAACCAGAGAGAAAAAAAAGTAACCAGTGAAAGCAGACACATAACCTCCAAAAAAAGCGACAAATAGACTGAAAGCAACGTATGAAGAAGAAGAAGAAGAAGAAGAAGAAGAAGAAGAAGAAGAAGAAGAAGAAGAAGAAGAAAGCCAGAAGACACTGTGATACTTTAACATGTTAGAAGAGGGGCACAGTTGGGTGTCGCAGTTGGTTGAGCGACTGACTCTTGGTTTCGGCTCAGCTCATTATCTCAGGATCATCAACTCAGGGTCTTGAGATCGAGTTCCACATGGAGCTCTGCGCTCAGCACAGAGTCTGCTTGGCATTCTCTCTCCCTCTTCCTCTGTCCCTCCTGCTCATGCCTGTGCTCTCTCTCTCTCAAACAAATAAACCTTTAAAACAAAAAAGTGTTAGAAGAAAAGAACTGCCAACTTAGAATTCTTGTTCTGTGAAAATATCTTTGCTGAAAGCCCCAAGATGTAGGAAAGAACAATGAAGCAGGTAAATATGGGGTGGGGGGGGGGCAAATCTAAGTGAATAAAGTGCCTACATAAAACAAGTACACACACACACACACAATTATTATTTGAAACACATAACAGCAGCATAGAAATTGGGAGGAGGTAATTGGAGTCAAAATAGTTGAAGGTATTTAAATTGTTCAGGAAATGGTATCATTCTTTGCTAAGTCAAGGATGCCTGTTATAATTTCTAGAGTAACAACTAAAAGAAGAGTAAAAGAAAGTGTTACAGGGGCACCTGCCTGGCTCGGTTTGTAGAGCATGCAACTCTGGTCTTGGGGCTGTGAGTTCAAGCCCCATGCTGGGGGTAGAGTTTTCTTAAAAAAAGAAAGAATGTGTTAGAATGTAATAGGGAGGGTGAATATAATAACTTTTTAAGATGCTTAATCACTCCAAAAGAATGCAAGAAAGCAGTGGATAAAGAACAAAAGACAGCTAAGGACTGAGAGGAAACAAAAAGAGTAATTTTAAAAAAAGATATTATTTATTTATTTGTCAGAGAGAGAGCAAGAGAGCGAGCGAGCACAGGCAGAGTGGCAGGCAGAGGCAGAGGGAGAAGCAGGCTCCCCGCCGAGCAAGGAGCCCGATGTGGGACTCGATCCCAGGACACTGGGATCATGACCTGAGCCAAAGGAAGCTGCTTAACCAACTGAGACACCAAGGTGTCCCAAAAAGAGTAATTTTAAAACCAAACTTATTGATGATTAAATGTAAAAATGGATTAATGCTCCAATTGGTTATATGAGGCTTATAAGAGATATACTTTAAATAGAACTGTACAGGGACACTGAAAGGAAATGAATGAAAAAAATATATATACTATGGAAAGGTTAACCAGCAAAGAAGACTATAAGCCAAAAAACATGGCTTGGTTTATGGAAGGTTATTCCATAAAGATAAATGTTCCAATTTACCAGGAAGATATTAACTTTTAAATGTGTATGTATTTAACCGAGCTTCAAAATATATGAATCTAAAGTATGTGAACTAAAAAAAGAAACACATAAATCCATGATCATAGAGAGATGTTTTAAATACCTTTATCACTAACAATTAGAGCAAGTAGACAAAGAGCTAGGTACATATAACTGAAAAACAAGCTTAACTAATAAATTTGATCTACTTGATATATGTAGTTCACATCCAACAACTGTAGATTAAGCATTCTTTTCAAATACACATAGAATATCTTTACAAAGTTGACCATAAATGCAATGTCAACAAACCAGCCATAGTGAAATTGGATAAAGGATTACTAGGAAATTCCTGTATTGTATAGAAATTAAACAAAATATTTCTAAATAACTCATGGATCAAAGGAGAAATTACAATGGGAATTAGAAAATATTTTAACCGAATGATAATGAAAAATGACATATCAAAACTTATGGGAAGCAATAAACACTGTGCTAATGGGAGAAGTTATAGCTTTAAATACCTATGTTAAAAGGGAAGAAAGGCTGAAAATCACATCAATTTCAGGAAGCCAGGAAAGGAAGAGTAAGTTAAACACAAAGGAAGTAAAGAAAGGAGGGGTGCCTAGATGGCTCAGTCGGTTAAGCCCCAACTCTTGATCTCACTTCAGGTCTGGATCTCAGGGTTATGAGTTCAAGCCCTGTGTTAGGCTCTACACTGGGTGTGGAGCCTAATTAAAAAAAAAAGTAAAGGAAGGAGATAAAAAGATCAGAAATTAATAAAATAAAAACCAAACATACAATAATCAATGTAGCCAAAATTTGTTCTTGGAAAAGAACTACTGATTGATAGATCAAAACATTGATAAGTCCCTAGCAAGACTATTTCAGAAACATTTAGAAAGAACACAAATGAATACATCAGGAATAGAAAGAAGCATCACCACAGATCTTTCAGATGTTGTCAAAAAAGACAGTAACAAGATTATGATAAATTTGTGCCCCCAAATTATTTTTTAAAGTTTATTTTATTTTTTAAAGTTTTTTTGTTTGTTTGTTTATAATCGCTACACCCAACATGGTGTTCGAACTCATGACCCTGAGATTAAGAGTCTGCATGTTCCTCTGACCGAACCAGTCAGGTGCCCCCCACCCCCACCAAATATTCTGATGAAATAGACAAGATCCTAGAAGAAGCTCCTCAAAAGTGACACAAGAAGAGATAGAAAAGTCTTATACGCCATTAATTATTAATGAAATAGAATTTCACTACACACAGAAAACTAGGCACAGGTGGCTTTGCCAATGAATTCTATCAAATATACAGGAGTATAATTCCAATGTTTCATAAACCCTTCCAGAGAACAGAAAAAGAAGAAATACTTTCCAACTTGTTTTATACAGGTGGTGTAACCTTGGTAACAAAACCTGGCAAGTACATGCTAAGAAAGTAGTTTTGCCGACCATTCTCACTAAAATAGATGCAAAAATCATAAATAAAATATTGACAAGTTGAAACCAGTAATATATTAGTATTGATAGGCTGAATAATTAAGCATTATATTAAAAAGACAGTCTATTACACCAAACTAGATTTATCCCAGGAACTCATGATTGGTTTATTTGAAAAAAGGAGTTTCAGGGGCACCTGGGTGCTCAGTTGCTTAAGCGTCTGACTCTTGATTTTGGCTCAGGTCGTGATCTTAGGGTTGTGAGACTGAGTCTCATGTTGGGCTCCCCACTGGGTGTGGAGCTTGCTTAAGATTCTCTCTCCCTCTCCCTCTGCTTCCTTTCATCCCTCTCCTGCCCTCTACTTGCTGTCAACAAGGTAAAAACCCTTAGGAATTAGGAATATAAGGAATTTTCCTTAACCTGATTTTTAAAATATATAAAAACTGATGTGGAAAAGATTATGATCACAGCCTACATCACAGATGAACCTTGAGGATATTGTGCTAAATGAAATAAGCCGGTCACAAAAAGACACATACTGTCCGATTCCACTTACATGAGGTATCTAGAGTAGTAAAATACACAGAAACAGAAAGGAGAAGGGTTGTTGTCATGGGCTGAGGGCAGATGGTTGTGATTTAATGGGTACAGAGTTTCAGTTTTGTGAGAGGAGAATGTTCTGGAGATCTGTTTCACAACAACATGAATATACTTAATGCTACTGAACTATATACTTAAAAGTGGCCAAGGTGGTAAATTTTGTGTTCTGTATTTTTCATCACAATTTTTTAAAGGACTGGATTAATAATTAGATTAATAATAGTTAAAATTCTTTTCATCAAAGATACGATGGAGAAAGTGAAAAGGCAACTTACCTAGCAGAAGATATGAAGATTTCTGGTATCTAGACTCCTATAAAGTCTCTGAGAAATCAGTAAGAAAGAAATGGACAACCCAGTAGAAAAATGAGTGAGGGGGCACCTGGGTGGCTCAGTCATTAAGCGTCTGCCTTCCACTCAGGTCATGATCCCAGGGTCCTGGGGTTGAGTCCCACATTGGGCTCCTTGCTTGGTGGAAAGCCTGCTTCTCCCTCTCCCACTCCCCCTGCTTGTGTTCCCTTTCTTGCTGTCTCTCTCTCTGTGTCAAATAAATAAATAAATCTTTTAAAAAAAGAGGAAAGAAAAATGAGTGGGTGAAATGAGCAGATGCTTCATAAATGAGATATTCAAATAGCCAATAAACATACTGATAAGGTGTTCAACACATTAATAATAGGGGAAATTAAAATTAAGTGGTATTATACCTATACATTGGAATGCTTAAAGTCAAGAAGACTGACAATACCAACTATTGGTGAGGATATGGGGCTCCTGGGGCCCTCATACTCTGCTGCTGGGAGCATAACTTGGTAAAACCATTTTGACAACTAGTTAGGGATTATCCACAAAAGTTGAACATATCCATACCCTTTGACTCTGCAATTTAATTCCTATATGGTTAAGAGGAACACATGCCACACAGACACCAAAAGACCTGCACAAGAATGTCCTTATCATAGCCCCAAACTTGAAACAACAAAAATATTCATCAACAGTAGAATGGAATATTCCACAGCAAGGAAGAAGAATGAACTCCAGTTTCATGGAACAACATGGATGTATCTCACACACATAATGTTGGACAGAGGAAGCCATACCGAAGAGTACAGCCTTTATGCTTCCACTGAAATAAAATTTAAACAGGGAAAACAGAGTTCCTGGTCTCGGAAGTCTGGATATTCTTAGGAAGACAATGACTGGAAGGTGATGCTCGGAGCGTTTTATATAATTCAATAATATTACACATTGTTAAGCTGCCCCTCAATCGTAAAACAGTAAGTATCCCTTCTTCCTAGGATGGTTGTACTTTGAAATATTTCAAGAAAATATTGTTTGATGTTATGCATGTGTCACTTACATTAAGCTGTAAGCCAGCTGCTGCTAAAAATTCCAATTAAGAATTCAGTCTAGGGAATGGGAAGTTAGCATTCTCATCGGGAAACTCACCTCTGGCTGTGCCTGCTACAAGTACTTCTATCATCTGTACCTTGCGCAAGGCCACTGCTATGCTAATTAGTGCCCTGAATATCTGAAATGACTATTGGCAAAATTAGTGGCATATTAACTACAATGATACATACGAGAAATGGGCTCTGATTGGTAAAATGCAAGTTATTTATGAATGGGGATTGGCTAAGGATATTTTGGAGGCACTTCTCATCCTTACATGGACAGGATAACTCCAGTGTAGACCTTGATTGTGAGACTTACCCCTTAAATGGTCTCATCTGGGACTCACATGTTATGCACAGGAACGATGGGAGTGGCACCCTTCTGTGCACTGGGTGCAACCCTCCAGCTCATGGCCAAGACACCCAGCCCCTCCCAGCCCAGGAGCACCGAGAACAGGAACTCTGCCTTTGCATACCCTGCACACAGCACGGTGCTTGGCATCCAGCAGACACTCCAGAAATGTTTGTTGAGCGAACAAATGAGTGAGAGAAGAGACAAATGAATGAATGGTAGAGGCCCATTTTGATAAAGCTTGATTCGGTCTGGAAGTCCATCAAGCTGGGCATTATTTGATTTGTGACCATAGCAAAGAAGAGTAAGGGAGCTCTTAGTTCCAGGACTGGGCATAATCAATGTCTGCTAAGTCCCTCTTCCTGTATAACCTAGCCATGAACTTCATTAAATATGTCATGAAGTCAAAATCACCTAGAATGTGGGGAGTCTGTGAGCCATGTTTTCCTCCCCCGCCTTGTCTTGCAGGAAACACTGGCCTCATGCAGAGTTAGAGCCAAGGGTCTGGGAAAGGTCAGCACACTGTGGCTGTGGGGGGAGGGCTCCCTTGACTGGACCCTTACAGTTAGTGTGATAGCATGAGTTTGTGTGTATGTGTGCATGTGCATGTGCATGTGCACGCGCACGCGTGTGTGTGTGTGTGCAAGCGGGAAAAGCCCAGCTCTGTACCTGCTGAAGTGCTAGTTCTCTCAGCCTCCCTCAGCTGTGTCTACACTCCCCATAATCATCCAGCCCTCCTTCTTGCCCCCTCCTCTCTCCCACGTGTTCCCTGAAATCTGTGATAACACAACACGGGACCTTCTGATTAGACCAACAAATCCAGAAGATGTAAACTCCATGGGAAAAACCAGGTCATCCCCTGGGTATTTCTATTTCACTGTTATTTTAGGGAAACCGAAGACCACAGATCGAGAGAACTCGGGAGTAAAAGCAGAAGGTTTGATTGTGTCCTGCCTGGGTCCATCCAGGTGTGCCGGGCTGAAGGACACAAGGTCACAGCCCAGAGCCCTGAGGCTCTCTCCTGGGGTGCCATGCTCTTGCATTTCCAGAAGCCCACACATACCTTCTTTTTAATCTGGTCTTGGCTACATAGTCTTTAAAAATAGTAATTCTGAAAAAGACAACCAAACAAGCCAGAAATAACCACTACTGGTTCAATGAGCCTCTGACAAATATGGCAACATTGACAAGGAGATTCTAAATTCAGTTGCAGTCACATGCTTTTTTCTATGAAGGACGTTAAATCCAAAACATGAAGGCAAACAGAAATTGAAGTTAATTTAAGAAAACAAAAGGAAGGCTTTAGAGGTGAGAACATACGGAAGGAACAACTAGTCTGTGGGACCTTGCCCTGCCCTGTGGCTTTGCACTCTGAATGTCACAGGTCCCTGGAGGAAAGCACAGAGGTGAGACAGAGGCTGGAACGAGACATGCCTGCTTTTATACCCTGGCTCTGCTGCTTTCTGGCTGTGTGACACAGGTAAGTCACTGAACTTTTCTGTACCTCAGTTTTCCCACCCGTAAATTGGAGCTCGCCAGTCCTTGCCCTCCGATTTGCGCAGATTAAATGAGGTAAAATGTGTAAGATACCTGTCACTGAAATGCTCTCTATTTTGGTTGTGGTGGTGGTTTCATAGTTGTTTGAACCTGTGACAACTCAGAGACTTCTGTAGTTGCGAAGGGCACAGTTCATTATATGCAAATTAATCTTCAATCAAGTTGCTGAAAAAAAGGAACAAAAATATGGGACGTCTGGGCTCAGTCAGTTAAGCATCCACCTTCAGCTCAGGTCATGATCCTGGGGTCCTAGGACCAAGCCCCACATTGAGCTCCCTGCTCTGCAGGGAGCCTGCTTCTCCCTCTGCCTCCTGCTCCCCCTGGGTTATTCTCTCTTAAATAAATAAATAAAATCTTAAAAAACCAAACAACAAACCAAAACAAAAAAGTCACTCTCAGGACAGAGATGGCATAGAGCAAGTGTCTGGTTTTATGACAGCTCTTTCTCTGTTCCTAACTCGTTTCCACAGCTGTGGCAGGCCAAGGAAGGGAAAAAGAGACACTGTCTATCGGACTCAGAGGTGGTGGGGCTGGCAGGGTGAGGTCAAACTGGGTGTCTCTCACGTTCCTGATATTATAGACGAGAAAGTGTAAACAGAACCCACGGAGCTTGGGCTGGAAAGTCTTGAAGGCTTTTCTGAGCCCGTGTTAACACTTGGCAGATGCCCTTTGTTAGGGCAAGTTTTAAAGGAGGAACAGGGGGCAAATCACAGGGGAAGAGTCTACGAGTCTTTCGCTTCCTGGGTCATCTGCCCTATGCTACACTGCAGCAGCTGCTCTCTCCCAGGCCAGCCACACAGACGGGATAAACAGCCTCACCTGGAACTGGGGCAGAGGCCACAGGCTCACGGAGCACCAAAGTCAGGAGAGAACAGAGGTGTTGAGGGCAGCGTGAAGCCAGGACAGTGAGCATGCCAGGGAACCAGAGGCTCCTTGGGAAAGCCCCAGGTGAGACTGCATGGGCACCATCACTGGGGTCACATGGTCAGGGGTGTCCTCTTGGAGGGCTGGGAGGTCGAGACTGTTTTTAGGGTACAGGTGACTAGAGAGAAAACAACGTCTTGAAGATGGACATGAGACTTGGCATAATAAGTTCAAAAGAAAACACCTAGTGTGGAAGTCTACTGCATACACATGAAGTGAGAGAAGCATCAGGATGTTTCTGTAATTAGGGCAACAACCAATTATAGTTAGATATTGAGAGCATTAGAGAGGTATGACAGACATTTCCTGCTGCCAGCTGGGAGCAGAAACCAAGAAGATGTGTGGATTCAGACAGAAGGATGGAGAGCTAAAGGGTCAGACCCAACCTGGCCTTTAGAAACCAAAGCTAGAGAGATACCAACACACAGAGGGGAAAAATGGCTGTCAAATAAGTCCTCACCCACTGAAGTTAATGGTCAAGGACAAAGTCACCATGCTTAGGTGAGAGACCTCACTACCACCACTTGAGGCTGGATCTTAACTGCAGTGAAAACAGAACCTAGGCAGCATGTGAGCAAGGCATCCCCTCGCACGCCCCCAGTACCCCCTTTCCTGCCACTAACCCATGTATATGTGCCCCCATGGGTTCATTCATGCTCATCATTACGAATTTTAAATTTCAGCAAGCTCATTCAGCCAGTCCCCACCTTACTAATGGATTAAAGAATAGACAACAAATGACTGCTCTCTGGGACTGATGGTTTAATAAGCAACTATGCTCTCCACTGTAGTGTGTGCTACTGACGGCCCATCCATGACCCCTTTCCCAGGCCAGTGTACCCTTCCCCCAGCCACTGTGAGTGTTGGCCATTAACGGTTCACTGTTGTTCCCCTTCTCTGGAGGGCTGCCTTTCGGGGAAGGGGAGCCTCGCTTGAGTGCCACACGCACACCATGCCACCCAGCCTCGGAAACCAATGACAGGTGTAGATGGCCTCCTTGCTTCAAGTGGGACCAACCCTGTGGCACAGTTCATGAGATTGGGGCAAGGGAGAATGCCTCTGAGGTCACATCCTCTCCTCTCCTCACCTATCCTGCTTCCCTCCCCAGTAAACCACATGCAGCTGAACAGGCTCTGCTTTTAGAGAATCTGACCCAAGATATCCAGTCAGTCTTCAAACCTCTATACAATGCCAACTTCGAATGGAATAGTCTTCATAGTATCTTGACTCCCTAAGCCTCCAGAATCTCCAAACCAAACTCATCGGAGCCCCCAGGTTCTTTCAAGTCTTGATGTCCAAGGTACTCATGCCTGGAAGCTCTCTGGGGCTGGAGAGGTTGAGAGGGGGAAATAAAGGACAGGGACTCTACCAGGAACTCAGCAGAGCAGCTCCTAAGACAGCATCTATAGGCCGCCTCTACCAGAGGGTTTGGAGTGGGCACCAGCAGCTCACAAGGAAATAAAAGGAAATATTCTGGGGGAAGAGTAGGGGCAAGTTTCAAGTCCTGAGGGCCTGAGGGAAGGAGGGTGAGTAGCCAGGTCCCAGTACAGAGGGGACAAACACTCCCTGGAGGAGTAACACAGCTATGGCCCCAGTTTCTGGCCTTTAGGACCTGAGACACTCTGCTGGGCAAGGCTAACTTCCCACTCAAGGAACAGACAAGACAGTTCTAAGTCAGAGGATGCCTTTGGTTACTTGTGGTAACGGGCTAGAGTCAATAGCCCACAAGGAAGTGAGGAAGGAGTCAGAGTCATGCACAGAGCCCCTTAGGGCCCTTAAGTGAGGGAGCTGGAATGCTCTCCTGGATCAGCATGAAGGTGAAAGGAAAAGAAGAACCCTCCTTGGGCCCATTGATCTTTCAGGTCCTGTTCTAAGTGAGGCACCTGCAAGAGCTCTGTGGGGGACTCTATGTGAAAACTAGTATCCATGCTTTCATATGAGCAAATTAAGGCTCAGGGAAGTAAAGAAAGTAGTTCAGTTTCCCCTTCTCTCCTAAGCCTTTCTACTGTCATTCACACTGACTGCAGTCTCTCCCACCTCAAAGTAACAGAGGCCAGCAAACAAATACAAACCCCCGCGATCTCTTTGGTTCCCTGATCCTCTTCCAGCTCTAACCTATGTTTCTGCCTAGTGCTCTTCATGAGCCCCAGAGATTCAAGAATGAGTTGTCTGCCCCCCACCCTCTTCTCATCCCAGTTCATTCCTGCACTCACAACAGTGTGGCCCAAGAGCAGTCCACTCCCCACATTCACAATGAGAATACAGGACTGCCGGAACCTTCTCATGCTATGAAGCCACAGCACACGTTTGTAGCTTTCATCGACTTGATGTCTGCTGCCTGTCACATCATTGGGCACTTCCGCACACTTCCTTTAAAAATTTCACCTTGCTTTCTGGCTCTCCCTTCCCCTGCATCATCTACTGCTTCTGCCTCCTTGGAGGCACCTGGTTTATGGAGTTGCCTTTAGTGATGGGACAGCTCTGCTCCAGTCTGCACACACAGCACCTGGGCCCCGCCGCAGGAAGGGATGTGGAGTGAGTGGCCAATCAGCCCCTCTAGGGAAGAGCTAATGTTATCCAGACCTGCCTGGGTCCAGCGGCGGACTGTTGTGTGCCCCACTCTCCTGAAATGACTTTTCACCAATTTGAAGCAGTTCCCTCATCAAAAAAGTGGATGTTCAGGGTGACTGGGTGGCTCAGTGGGTTAAAGCCTCGGCCTTTGGCTCAGGTCATGATCCCAGGGTCCTGGAATCAAGCCCCACATCGGGCTCTCTGCTCAGCAGGGAGCCTGCCTCCCCCCTCTCTCTCTTTGCCTGCCTCCCTGCCTACTCGTGATCTCTGTCAAATAAATAGATAAAATATTAAAAAAAGTGGATGTTCACTATAAAAAAATGTGCAAGAGGGAGTGAAATCCCTGGTGAAGATAGTCTTATAACACACACGCACACACACACACACGCACCTTATAATGACACAGCTAGTTGAAATGCTAAATCTACAGGGCAACAAAAACTGGAACAGTCTGTACACTCAGCCAAGTACAGAAACCAGAATTCCTGCCCACCAGCTGAAAGCTCCGACCGCTCTGTCTGGCCGGGAGAAAACAAACACTACTGCAGACATACAAAACCTGCATTTAGGTCTCATTTGGCTGGGGCCTGTAAACAGCCCATGTGGCTGGTGGGTGTGGCTCCTGAGATGACCACGCCTAAGCCTCACCAGAAGTAAAGGGTGGCTAAGGGTCTGCTTGGAGGTGACACACTCACAAGCAGCAAGCTTGGGCCTTATGCCTGATTTTCTCCTGCAGGTGAATAATCAGTATTGGCAAGGAGCTCCTCTACCTGCCTCGAAACAACAGCAAGGTGATGATGATGAAGAAAGTGGCGGAAGATTGCTCAAACAGTGCTTCGAGTGCTTGTCCCAGTCCGTGACTTCTCTTACTAGTCTGCAACGAGGCACGTAGATACACTGAGAGGATGTTTTTAGAAGCTTTCATAACCATTTGGCAGGGGAATTTCATGTCTGTTTAAGTTAACAAAAAATAGTATTTATATTTGGAATATCTTTATTTTAGGCTCATATATTTTTTTAAGATTTTATTTACTTGGCAGAAAGAGAGCTTGCAAGCATGAGAAGGGGGAAGGGCAGAGGGGGAGGGAAAAGCAGACTCCCTGCTGAGCCAGGAGCCCTATGTGGGACTCCACCCCCAGGGTCCTGAGATCATGACTTTAGCCCAAGGCAGATGCTTAACCAACTGAGCCACCCAGACATCCCTATTTTAGCTTTATATTAATTGATTTTTACTGTATTTTGCTAAAGTAGTTGTCTGCCAATACTAGAAAACAATTTTTAATGCTCCACAGTTCAAGAAGTTGAAATAAACGATTAAGAGAAAAAAATCTGTTCATTAAAAGATCCTCCAAGAGGAGAAAGACACAGAATGAGAGAAAATGTTTGCAACACATTATGAAAGTTTTATATAAAAAAGAAACCCTACATTATATAAATATTTCAAATCAATTAGAAAAATGAGCAAGAAACTTGGATAGACTTTTACAGAGGAAATCCTAATGCCTATTTAAAATGTAGTTAGTGCTCAACCAGACAAATGAATATCACAACTTAGTCATCCCAGGCTGGTCACCAGATGGGCAAACAGGTAAAAGTCTCCCAAAACCCAAAGGCTGGTGAGGATGCTGAACAACGGGAACTCTCAGGCAAGAGAGTAAAGTGGTCAGATTACTCTGGAAAACTCTCTGGCAGCATCCACTAACACTGAAGACACACCTACCCCATGAGCCACAGTTCCACACCCTGGAACCCGCAGAAATAAGTTCACATGTGAACTAAATGACCTGGGCGAGCACAATCACAGTGGTATGGCTTGTGGCGGCCGCCAAACGAAAACAAGCCAAAGGTCCACTAACACATTGGAAAAGTAAATGGTGCTGTCTTCACACTTAGTAAACATCAGTGACGACAACAGACCACAGCTTAGTCAACAACGTGGATGAATCTCGAAGACGAGTTCAGCACCCTAGTCTCATCACGGTCCCATGGGATCTGCGGGACACTCTAGGCACAAACTCTCCAATAAATTCATTCACATTGTGATGCTGGAGTCCTTCCCCTCCATGGTGAAGTCGTTCGCCTCCACGGAGCCAGCCTCTGCTTGGTACCCAGATACCATGGGAGTCAGGAAGTGGTCCCTGAAGGAGTCTTGGGGTAAGAGGGGTCTTGTGAGGTCAGGGAACAAACAATTCAGAGTCTGGCATGAAGCCATCAGGTCAAGAGTGGGGAGGCCAGGTCAGCCCATGGCTGGGGACAGTGACTTCTGCTCCTGGGAGAACCCCCAAGGGGCTGGGTGGAGGTGGGATTCAGAAGCCTGTGACCCCCAGGTATACGCCAATAATGGAGTGAGGACATCTAGGGGAACCTGATCAGGTTTCTGTCGAGGCCCACCAGCAGTCTTTTCAGTCTCAACTAAATATGTCGGCTCTCATGGCTGCCATAGGCTACAGGCCAGGGAATACAGCAAGACTGCAGGGCAGTGACCTGCGGCTCTTGCCAGTGGGCCCAGGCCACACAGCTGTCTTAGAGCACTCTCCCTGCCTCACCCTCCACCCCCGCAATCCCCCCGGGACTGCTCCAGGGCAAGGGAGCAGGACTTCTAAGTGGACCTGCCCTGGTTTCCAAGCCGCATGCCCCAAAGAGCCAGAAGCTCCTGTCACAAGCTGTAGCAAAGCCCACAAGGTCCCCACAAGGGTTATGTCCAGTCACAAGATTCGCCCCTCAGGGAAGCCCAGCTGGAAGCCTGCATTCATGACAGCCCTCCCGGCTTGGTTTACCAATCCGGGGTCACTTTCACCACAAGCATTGTCTCCTGGTACAGCATCTCCATCAGATTTCCAGGTTAACTTTCTAGATAGGTCAGAGTGGAGATGCTGTCAGCTCCCGAATTCAGGGGAAAGATGTGACTCCATCTTTGAGAGGGAGGAGCACAAATGGGGTGGCTGTGCTCCCAGGCTTGGCGGGCGGCTTACCTTTTCCGCAGGCCTGCACCAAGCCGTACCACTCCCCACAGCTGTTACACAGCAGGGTGAAGGCGGTTTCACGGTGGCCCGTCACGTGGCCCGGGGCGCACACGTACAGCAGCTCATCCCCCATCTCCAGGCCCGTGCGGCCCTGCAGGATGGTGTGTGGGAACGACGGTGGGTCTCCACATGGCTTCTCTGCGGACAAGGAGTCACAGTCAACTTCCCCAAACCATGCAGAACTTTGGCAGCCTGGAAGAAAACCAGGTTAAAAACCACTCTGCTGGGGTGCCTGGGTGGCTCAGTGGGTTAAAGCCTGTGCCTTGGGCTCAGGTCATGATCGCAGGGTCCTGGGGTCGAGCCCCGCATCAGGCTCTCTGCTCAGCGGGGAGCCTGCTTCCCACCTCCCATCCACCCCCCCCCCCCCCCCCTCTCTGCTTGCTTGTGATCTCTGTCAAATAATAAATAAATAAATAATCTTAAAAAAAAAACAAAACCCCAAACCACTCTCCCCTTCCCTGGGGGCTGCTTGCACCCTGAGCTGGGATCACAGGGGCTGTTTCTCTTTCACCCTTGGTGTTCCCAGAGCCTGGACAAATGCCTGGTCCAAATGAGGCACTCAGAAAAATACTTGCTTAGTGAGTAAGTGTGCTCAAGTG
>PISX010015896.1:0-48227 GCA_004024625.1 Mellivora capensis
AAAAAAAAAAAAAAAAAGAAAGAAATGTATATACACATGGAGGATATGTACTCAAATCCTTAATTCACCCTGAGTATTCTAAATGGTCTGAAGATGCATCAAAATATAAGATGGGTTGATGGATGAATAAAGATATAGATATATGATAAATCAGGTAAAAAAATATTATAGAACCTGGGTAGTGGGTATCACTTGTGATGCCTAATTCAGACTCCCTGCAGATCAGCCTTTGTATTTTTTTTTTCAGCCTTTGTATTTTTGAAAGGCCCTGGTAATCATGTCACACAGTCTAAGTCAGGAAAAAATGCCCCAGATACAATAAAATTTCATCTTTGAATCAAACCAAACATTAGCATAATTATTTTTAGATTTATATACATAGGCGGGCTTTCAACTACATTTTTATTTTAAGGAGTTGAAAAAGAGCCCAAACTGGAGTTAAGAGTAACTTATAATACTACCCCAATTATTTAATAAATTTATATTGCCAGAAACTAAGTATGAATTTCACTTAAATACTGTAACAGCAAAAGGGCATTTATTCTGGGGCACCTGGGTGGCTCAGTGGGTTGAGCCTCTGCCTTTGGCTCGGGTCACGATCTCAGGGTCCTGGGATCGAGTCCCGCATCAGGCTCTCTGCTCGGCAGGAAGCCTGCTACCCCCTATCTCTCTGCCTGCCTCTCTGCCTGCTTGTGATCTCTCTCTCTCTGTCAAATAAATAAATAATCTTTAAAAAAAAGGCATTTATTCTTGTGAGCATCACTGCTTTACCTTTCAGAAAAATAATACATTTTCCTAAAACACACCAACTCCAAACCAAGAGTTTGCCAACAACGCATATCCAATAGATGAAGTTAACATAATTAGCGAAAGGTCTCTAAAGATTTATTTTAGAGAGGTCACACATGTGGAGGTGGGGCAGAGAGAGAGGGAGAGAGTCTTAAGCAGAACTGAGCGTGCAGGCCAACTGGGGGCTCGATCCCACAACCCTGATATCATGATCTGAGCTGAAATCAAGAGTTGGATGCTCGGGGCACCTGGGTGGCTCAGTGGGTTAAAGCCTCTGCCTTCAGCTCAGGTCATGATCCCAGGGTCCTGGGATCGAGCCTCGCGTCGGGCTCTCTGCTCAGCAGGGAGCCTGCTGCTCTCCTCTCTCTCTCTGCGTGCTTGTGATCTCTGTCAAATAAATGAATAAAATCTTAAAAAAAAAAAAAAAAAAGAGTTGGATGCTCAACTGACTGAGCTACCCAGGGGTCCCTGGAATTACAACATATGTTAAAAGCCTTGTCAAAACATGTGGGTCAACCATCAGACTCTTGGGTTTCAGCTCAGGTCATGATCTCAGGGTTGCGGGATTGAGGCCCGCACACTGGGCTCCAAGCTCAGGGCAGAGTCTGCTTGAGATTCTTTCTCTCCCTCTGTCACCCTCGCACGTGCTCTCTCTAAAAAAGACTAAACAAAATCTTTTAAAAAAATGTTATAATTCCAGGGCGCCTGGGTGGCGCAGTGGGTTAAAGCCTCTGCCTTCGGCTCAGGTCATGATCCCAGGGTTCTGGGATCGAGCCCCGCGTCGGGCTCTCTGCTCAGCAAAGAGTCTGCTTTCCTTCCTCTCTGTCTGCCTGCCTCTCTGCCTAGTTGTGATCTCTGTCTGTCAAATAAATACATAAAATCTTAAAAAAAAAAAAGTTATAATTCCAATGTTCCATATCAAGCTACTTAAAAAAGATTCTTCTGGGACGCCTGGGTGGCTCAGTTGGTTAAGCAGCTGCCTTCGGCTCAGGTCATGATCCCCGCGTCCTGGGATCGAGTCCCACATCGGGCTCCTTGCTCGGCGGGGAGCCTGCTTCTCCCTCTGCCTCTGGCTGTCAGTCTGTCTGCCTATGCACTCTCTCTCTCTCTCTCCCTGACAAATAAATAAATAAAATCTCAAAAAAAAAAAAAAAGATTCTAACATACCAGTATTTCAATTAAGGCATGTTTCTTTGAGAAGACCTTCTATTTCTTACAACTGTCTGCTAAATTCAGAAACAGGTATCTCTTAAGATACTTTTAAACAAGTTATGATTCCAATGCCTAGCATTCATATCACCAAAGCAAATACTGATCTTTTCTGGAAGAAATGTTGAAAAGATTGTAAGAATTCTCAAAGTATAACAGTTTGACTAGTTGTCTTCTAAATAATACTGAGTATTTTAATTCATGGACAAGAATATACCCTAATTCAAGTATTCAACATTTTTAGTTTAAAGGAAGATAGGAGAAAAAGCTGGTTTCTCTGTGGATAATTCAGAAACAAAAGTTGGAAAATGTAAGATCCATCTACTCACATCATCGATGTCTTCATCATCATCTCCAATGTCATCGAACTGAATTTCATCATCATCTCCAGGACCAAAGGTATCAGTTTCATTGATTTTAGCTAAAGAAACAATAACAAATACACGCATACAACCAAGATAATATTAAAATGGTCTGATATCAAATGTTGAAGTATAAAGACTCTTATGAGTCAAAGTTATACCAATTCAAGTATAGTTGACATATATATTAATTTCAAGCGCACATGGTTGATTTTGACAATTATATACACTACAATATGTTCACGAGAACAAGCATGGTTACCATGTCACCAAAGTTACTACAATATTATTAACTATATTCCTCATACTGTACTTTTCATCCCCATGATTTATGTTAGAACTGGTAGTTTGTACCTCTTAATCCCCTTCACCTACTTTGCCCACCTCCCCAGCCCCCTAACAACCACTGGTTATCTTCTCTATATTTTCGAGTCTCTCTTGTTGTTTCAGTTTTTTTTTTTTTTTTTTTTTTTTAGATTCCACAAGTCTAAGTGATATCATATGGTATTTGTCTCTCTGATTTATTTCACCTGGCATAATACCCTCTAAGTCTATTCATGTTACTACAAATGGGAAGATTTCATTTGCTTTTATGTCTGAGTAATACTCCAGTTGTATGTGTGTATCAATCACATATCCTTTATCCATTTATCTATCAGTGGACACTTGAGTTGCTTCTGTATCTTGGCTACTGTAAATAATGCTGCAATAAATATAGGGGTATGTACACTTTTTCAAATAAGTGCTTTCATTCTCTTTGTGTATATATCCAGTACTGAAATTACTGGACTGAATGGTATTTTTATGTTTAACTTTTTGAGGAACTTTTATGTTTAACTTTTTGAGGAACCTCCATACTGTTTCCCACAGTGGCTGTACCAGTTTGTATTTCTACCAACAGTGCACAAGGGTTCCTTTATCTCCCCATCTTCACCAACACTTGTTATTTCTCGTCTTTTTGATACTAGATATTCTGACTGCTATGAGGGGTATCTCACTGCGGTTGTGATTTGCATTTCCCTGATGATTAGTGATGCTAAGCATCTTTTCAAGGCCTATTGGCCATTTCTACATCTTCTATGTAAAGTGTCCATTCAGGTCTTCTGTCCATTTTTAATTGGATTATTTGGGAGGATTTTTAGGCATTCAGTTGTAGGAGTTTATTTTGTCTTGTTTTTAAGATTTTATTTAGGGGCACCTGCACCACTTAGTGATCTCTCCCTTTCGCTCTCAAATAAACAAAATCTTAAAAAAAAAAAAAAAAAAAGATTTAATTTATCTGAGAGAGAGAACACGCACATGCGCAGGAGCAGGGGGAGGGGCAGAGGCAGACTCCCCTGCTGAGCAGGGAGCCTTATATAGGGTTTGATCCCAGGACCTGAAAGAAGACGCTTAATCACCCAGGTGCCCTAAGCTGTAGGAGGTTTGTGTTTGTTTTTTGTTTTGTTTTGTTTGTTTTTAAACATATTTTGGATATTAACCATTTATTAGATAAATCATTTGCAAATATCTTTTCCCATTCAATAGGTTGCCACTTTGTTTTGTTGGTTTCCTTCATGGTCCAAAAGCTTTTTGGGTTGACATAGTCCCAAGTATTTATTTCACAAAGATATTTTTAGTAAGGCAGGCTCCAGTTACACAAATTCTGAAACCTTTACAACTTCTAACTATACCTAAAACTGGTTAGAGCACATGCTAACAACTACCAATCACCAGACAGACTCATCAATCAGAAACTTGAGTCAATGGGGCACCTGAGTGGCTCAGTGGATTAAAGCCTCTGCCTTCGGCTCAGGTCATGATCCCAGGGTCCTGGGATCGAGCCCCGCATCAGGCTCTCTGCTCTGCAGGGAGCCTGCTTCCTCCTCTCTCTCTGCCTGCCTCTCTGCCTACTTGTGATCTCTGTCAAATAAATAAATAAAATCTTAAAAAAAAAAAAGAAACTTGAGTCAAATCATGATTATCCCTAAGTAATGAAAATGAACTGGGAAGTGCTGGTTCCATTCCCCAATATACTAGCACTTCCTAGACTGAAAATGTTAAGTAAATAATTTCGGAGGATTTTCGTGCTTAAGTAAAATTATATTGTTTTCATAATAATATGCAAGAAAGCCCAAACGAAGAAAAAACACTACAAAATGAAACAAAAACACCAAATGAAAAAGCTACATAGGCTTACAAAATAGTATGTAAAGTACATTTCCCCTTTGGTGAGGTTATGAAGGACTTATTTTTGTTTTATTTAAGTTTACCGCCTATGAATGCGTAACTTTTGAGGTGCCTGGGTGGCTCAGTCAGTTAAGTATCTGCTTTTGGCTCAGGTCATGATCCCAGTGTCCTGGGATGGATCCCCACATCGGGCTCTCTGCTCAGCAGGGAACCTGCTTCTCCCTCCCCCTACCCCAACTCGTGCTTGCTCTCTCCCCCTCTCTGAAATAAATAAATAAAATCTTAAAAAAAAATACATAACTTTTGTATTGGTAACAAAGAAACAACACTGGTTTTAAAAAATCCTACAGGATCCTATAATACTAGGATAAGAACTGAAAACTGACTTTATAAAAATTGACAACAGTACGTAACTACTATCCCTGCTTCACATTTAAAGTAGATGAACAGGGACGCCTGCGTGGCTCAGTTGGTTAAGCGGCTGCCTTCAGGTCATGATCCCAGCATCCTGGGATCAAGTCCCACATCGGGCTTCCTGCTCAGCAGGGAGCCTGCTTCTCCCTCTGCCTCTGCCTGCCACTCTGCCTGTGCTCACTCTCTCTCTGACAAATAAATTAAAAAAATCTTAAAAAAAAAAAAAAAGTAGATGAACAATGACAATCTCTTGAGAAAGTTATTGTGAAATAAATACTGCAACAAAAGTAATCCTCTGATTGGTATTATGTAGAAGTTCAGAGTATAAAATTTAACTCCACATCAGAAAGTGTATTTATTAAGGACAGAATCCCAGTTACTTTTTTCTTAAGGTATCCAGTATTATGAAGCAGGCATACTTAAAACGAACCATGTTTAAGCACAAAAGTAAATATGCAAAATTCTACCAAAATTCCTCCACCTAAGTAACACCAAGTACGAACACCATATGACAGGTTAATAAAGTAACTCAGACATTACCATGCTCTGGAAGCTCGCCATATGCCTTCAGACTTCTAGCTTCATCTGCATTGTATTTTAAAATTACATCGGCTTTATTATCCTAAAAAAGACAAGTAACTTTTAGAACCGATTATGCCAAAATATTATTTCCCAAATTATTTTCAAACTGGATAAAAAATTAAATCTCACTGTGGTTATAATCCTTTTTTCCACAATTTAAAGTTTTCTCCTACCTAGTGCGCTTGTTGTCATGAGCACTGGATGACATATGGAAATGCTGAATGACTATATTGTTAATTATACTGGAATTAAAATTTAAAAAAAAAAAGTATTAGGGGCACCTGGGTGGCTCAGTCGGTTAAGCATCTGACTTCAGCTTGGGTCATGATCTCAGGGTCTTGGGATGCCCCCCCTCCCCAATCTGGCTTCCTGCTCAGCAGGGAGTCTATTCCTCTTCCTCCCCTTCTGTCTCTGACCCTGCTTGTGCTCTTGCTCTCTCAAATAAATGTTAAAAAAGAAAGTATCAAAGCAAACAAAACTTTTTAAAAAGATTTTATTTACTTGACAGAGAGGAAGAGATCACAAGTAGGCAAAGAGGCAGGCAGAGGGAGATGGGGAAGCAGGCTCCCTGCTCAGCAGGGAGCCAGATGTGGAGCTCGATCCCAGGACCCTGAGATCATGACCTGAGCAGAAGGCAGAGGCTTAACCCACTGAGCCACCCAGGCACCCCAGAAACAAAACTTTTAAAAAATAAAGTTTTCTCCTACCTTCTAAAAAACATCCTCAGGATTATATAGTATAAAGCTGCTTACATGCATAAATGAATAATGATCAACAAGCTTAAGGAAGATATTTACAGATCTCACTTTAAAAAGGGCAGAACTGTGCAAACCCAATCTTTTAAGTGTTTACTATTATCCTTTGATTAGAAGTCTTTTGAAATACAAAAATTCCCTGGGACCATAATTTACGGGTTGATTAAACAAACTAAAAAAATGTGTAATGTGTAATGACCTAAGGAAATTAATATGCCTTTCCATGAATCAGTGGTTCTTAGAATATGAACTGAATGAAATCTCCAGTGGAGCCTTTATATTTCCTGGAGCTAGATTAGTAGAGGTGGAGGGAAGTTCATGAATTTGTATTTTTAAAAGCCCTTTTAGGTGTTTCTGATGCAAATGTCCCACTGAAAACTACTGCTATAGAAGGTTCACACTTTCCCATTTGAAAAGAATCCCAGTTAAGGAAGAAAAAAAGTGTTGAAGCTGATTGTTTCAACTTCAAAAAGTTCTTTGGACCTAAAAGCAGGACCTAAGGGCTTCAAAAAGAGGATCAGTGATGCAAAGGCAGTGTGATTCAAACCAGGCCTTCTTGAACTGTGATGTTTATAGAAGTTCAAAGGTAAATTGCTAAAACCATATCCCAATTCAGGAGGACTGGAGTGGGGTCCAAAAACCTACATTTCTGACAAGTTCCTAAAAGCCAGTGATGCCACTGGTCCCTGGACCACCCTTTAAGTGGCAAGGGTAGAGAAGGTGGTTTGTGGAAGATTAAGAATCAGAAAAAGTTGGTCTTGGCTGTCATTTTATAGTCAGAATGGCACATGTTTTCCTATCTTGGGTTTCCTTATCCATCAAACAGAGAACTATTCTTCCTACTTTTGGGGTTATTTTTAAGATCAAGAGAAGAAACCGGGCATTAGAATGGTATTTTGTTTTGTTAGAGAGAAAGTGCACAGGTGCGGGGGAGGGGGCCATCGGAAGGCGAGTGAGAATCTTAAGCTGGCTCCACACCCAGCAAGGAGCCCAAGGCAGGGTGCGATTGTGACCTAAGAAGAAATCAAGAGTTGGACGCTTAACCAACTGAGCCACCCAGGCATCCCAAAATGGTATTAGTTAAAGCAGGCTTTTTTGTACCTCAGCATTATTCACATTTTGGGCTGGGCAATTCTTTGTTGTAGGGGCTGTCCTTTGCAATGTAGGATATTTGGCACCACCCCTCGTCACTATCCATTACATGACAGTGACACTGCCTTCCCCAGTTGTGACAACCAGAAATGTCTCCAGACACTGCCAAATGGCCCCCTGGAGGAAAAAATTCACTCATGGTTGAGAACCAATCATTCAAAGTAAAGATTTTAATTCTTTATTCTGGAACATATATTTTAAAAAATCAAGGTAGGATCAAGGCTATAAAAACAGAAATATCATTCACAATGTGATTAAATATATGGTGATGAGTTCCAACAGGGAGAAACCAAATGGCCTACAGAGACCCACAATGAGTAGTCTTCAGGTTGAGATTATGAAGGGCAACTACCATTTTCCCCTCTAGGTGCTCATTCAAATTTAGATCACATACTTCTATCGTGGTTTCTACCACAGTTACTTGTGTGCCTGTCTCACTCTTTTCACTAGCAGGCCATAAGCATTTTGGGATGGGAGCTTGGCTCATTCAGGTGTATCCACTACGGTAACAGTTCCCAGATTTTTATTTCAACAAGTATGAATTAAAAAGAAAAGAAAAATTGCCACAGGAGGTCCACCATAAGATTAAATTTTTATTATAATAAACAAGAACACAGGGACGCCTGGGTGGCTCAGTTGGTTAAGCAGCTGCCTTCGGCTCAGGTCATGATCCCAGCGTCCTGGGATTGAGTCCCACATCGGGCTCCTTGCTCAGCAGGGAGCCTGCTTCTCCCTCTGCCTGCCACTCTGTCTGCCTGTGCTCGCTCGCTCTTTCTCCCTCTCTCTCTGACAAATAAATAAATAAAATCTTAAAAAAAAAAAATAAACAAGAACACAAACAAAACCACCACTAACATAACATCACTCATTCCAAACAAGGGAACTTTTTAAATATCAAAAAAGGTAAAAAGGCCATTTAACTTTATGAAAAATTCACGCTGCCTGTTATTTTTTCCATAGTGAAAACATGGACTCCACAAAATGGCCATTTGGGAACCATAATGCCTAAAGTATCTAGCACAATACCTAAAAAAAACATACCTGGCCCTTATGAAATGTTTGCTGACACAATGGTGTGCAGCATGCTGGGGTGGAACTGGTCAAATACAGTCATGACTTAAGTTCTAAGCACTAATGGCTCACAAAATTCAAGCGAACAAATGAGAAAAAAAATATATACAATATATATATTTTTACCTGGTAGTCTCGGAGACCAACCAATATAATGTCTGAAGTATTTATCCAAACCTATGAAAGAAAAGTCACTGCATGTCATATTTAAAAATAAAGAACCAAAGCAACATTGAGTCAGTCTTTCCATAAAACACTGTTCACCCAACTGTGGGTGAATTACCTATATTTAGGATAGGAAAAAAATACTACAGTAAGCAGCTGAGCATGTTTCAAATCTTCTATAATTTGGGGTGTTAAAAAAAAATCTTATTTAACTACCTGACAGTTTATTAATTCCAGAAGAATAATGACTAGATTAGAAATTAAGGAATTTTTAATAGTGAATTACTCCAAGTGGTTAGTTATCCATCCATTACATGTGAGAATACAAAGTTAGAAATGTACTTTTATCGCCTTCCCTCTCTCCATTTCACAAACCCAAATAACAAGAAGCTGGCAAAACCCCTTTATAGTTTGGTAACGGGATTAAATAAAAACCATATAAAATCAGAGTTGGAGAGACTTTTACCCAACTTGATTAATATATCTGCCTCAAAGCCCACTATGATGGGATATTAATCATTCCTTCCAAGATAGCCCACTGAGGAAATTTAGTATCACCATAACACTAACTGTAATTCTTATTCAAATTTTCTTAACACTCTTTACAACTATTTCTCCCACCCTGAAACCAGAATCCAAACATGGACCACATACCCCATTTAACCATTAGGTCTCTTTCATCTCCATTCAACTGGAATGTTCCCCACCCCTTTAAAGGTCATTAACATTGTATTAAGAGCCAGGCCATTTGTTTTGTGGGTTTCTCTCAATGTGGATTTGTTGACTGTTTATTCATGATTAGAATAGGTTAAACATTTTGAGCAGAAAAAAAATAGGTGATGCAAATATGTCTTTAAATGGAATCCATAAAAAATTACCATCAAGGAGTTGGCTGTTTTATCACTGGTAATAAATCACTGTTCTACTGAAATCTTCGGGGAACTTCCAAATATCAGGTCCCTGACCCATAAAAACTATGGAGCCATCTTCCCCCTTAATCACAATTTTAAAGTAAAACAAATTTCCACACCTACCTTTTTTCTCAATTTCCCTCTGATGTGACATAACCTCTTTACACCATCAAAACACATTGCTTCTAATCGTCCATTTCCCAACATTTTGATTACTTGCGCATACTCTGGGGGAAGGAAAACAAAAGTGTACAGGATACTGTTCAACTTTTCAGAAAAGCAACTTAAAAATCCACACAAAACTGACTAGAACGGGGGCACCAGGGGGCACGGTCCATTAAGCGTCCGACTCTCGGTTTCAGCTCAGGTCATGGTCTCAGGCTCTTGAGATCAAGCTCCGTGTCGGGCTCTGAGCTCAGCAAGGAGTCTGCTGGAGTTTCTCTCTCCCTCTCTCTGTCCTTCTCCACTCTCCCTCTCTCTGTCTCACCCTAAGTGAATAGGTAAATCTTAAAAAAAAATTTGACTAGAACAGGGGCACCTGGGTGTTGCAGTCCAACTCTTGGTTTTGGTTCGGGTCATGATCCCAAGGGTTCTGGGATCAAGCCCCGCCTCACAGTCCAATGTCAGCCCAGAGTCAGCTTCAGATGCTCTCTCCTTCTCCCCCTCCTCCTTGCTCGAAGATAAATAAATAAATCGAAAACGAAACAAAACAGACTAGAACACATAGGTATACTGGTCAGGAATAAATATGTGTAGTAAAATAAAGACTAGGGAGTAATAAACACTAAGCTAGTTATTGGCAGAACCAGAATCTAGACTCCATAATGCCCTTTCTATAACAAGCTATCTCTTATCAGAAATGCTTTAATTACATCTATTCATTTTGAGTAAACAGAATAACTACTGTCTTCTTAACTGTAGGCTTTACTTTTGGAGACCAAGGTGTCATGTCCCAAAATGCATATTACATCTCATCAATCTCTCTCATTTGGAAGTCTCCCAAATTTGGATCTCCTTTCCCTCAGATCTTATAAAGGGTAATTTCAACAATTTGGCAAATAATTTGCCACAATTTGGCAAAAAAAAAAAGTAGCTTAATGTTAGTTTTGTTTTTTTTTTTTTTAATTTTTTTTTTTTACTTTGAGAGAGAGAACAAGCACAAGAGAGTGAGAGAGGGAATGAGCATGAGTTGGGGAGGGACAGAGAGAAAAAGAGAGAGAGAGAGAGAGAGAAGCAAGCTCCCGCGTGAGCAGGGTGCCTGATGTGGGTCTAGTTCCCAGGACCCTGGGACAGTGACCTGAGCCGAAGGCAGATGCTTAACTGACTGAGCCACCCTAGCGCCCCAATAATGTCTTTGTTATATTAGAAGTCATCATTCAAAGTTTTTATAAAGCCAGAAAAATGTTCTCAGGCAAAATGGCGAACTTTTAAACAAAACCCTTCCAAAAGGAAACCCAAGAAGCCACCTGGTTTTATTGACATTTGGAAAACTAAGATGATGAGCATTAGCTTGCACGTGGGCCTGTCTGTTCTTCTCTTGTCATTAAATGACAGAAGACCGGAGGTGGATGTTGCCTCAGAACCTTTAGCTTACTCAAATTGTACATAAGACTGACCCACAAAGAGAATACCCACCGGTCCGTAAGTACACTGAGACCTAACTCTGAAAGGCTCAACCATGGGGTTAACATGCTGAAGTGATTGCTCAGACTATACTGCACCTAGAGCCTCAACATGGCGGGTCAATTCAAAGGCAGCCTGTCTTCCAAGTGAGGGAAAAAAAACCATGAAAAAAGTAGTGGTGGTCATAATGAAGTCAACTGCTAATGGAAGCAGGCCTAACTACGGCTAAGAAACAAAAAGGTCTTTTAGTCACAAAACATGCCTCATTTTTAGTGGCTTATATATACACAGCCATGAACAAAATCCACCAAAGTTCTATATAAAAAGACAATCAAAAAAGGTTCTTTGTTAAAATATGCCGGGAGCTACTAGGATAACTGGAAAATTTCAAAAATAGATTATATACTAGATATATAAAATATTCATGTTAAATTATCTGAGTGTGATAATTCTATTGTGATTATATAAGAGAATATTCTTCTTAAGAAACATAATGCAGGGGTGCCTGGGTGGCTCAGTGGGTTAGAGCCTCTGCCTTTGGCTCAGGTCATGATCCCAAGGTCCTGGGATCGAGCCCCGCATCGGGCTCTCTGCTCGGCAGGGAGCGTGCTTCCCTCTCTCTCTCTCTACCTGCCTCTCTGCCTGCTTGTGATCTCTGTCAAATAAATAAATAAAATTTAAAAAAGAAAAAAAGAAACATAATGCAGCAGGTAAGGTAAAAAAGTATTATGTCTGTAACAAGCTTGAAAATTGTTCAAGAAACACACACACACAAATGTGTGAAGGGTTAAAGGGAGTTCATTGTATGAACACTGCAACTTTTCCAAAGGTTTGAAATTGCTCAAAAATATGGGAAACTGGTGTTATGCATCTTTGTTTAGAAAAGTCAATTGTTCATTTTCACTCTATTCCATGTCCTGAAATTATATGCTATTGGCACTGGAGAAGTGTGGAAAAGGCCTCTAACTTATCCCTCAAAAATCCAGTCTAATGAAAATACTATGTAGCACCATTTCCTAGCAAAAAAGGTCTACTAAATCATGCCAACTGTTAACCTCAGCTTTTGAGGCTTAGTTCTCTCTGAACTGTATAATTCATTTATAATTACGAGTGCTCATGCAAAACAATGAAACCCAGACATTTACAGAAATGCCTCCAATCCTCATTGCACACAGGACACCAAGGAATGATTAGAGGCACTGTAGAGAGGTGTGGAGGGCTGAGGAACAGAGAAGGGCAAAGAGGGGCACAGGATGTAATCACTCAGGGTTATGAATAGTTCTAACCTTTCATGTTTAGACATTGAAATTCCATGTTAAAAAAAACTATTACTTAAAAAAAAAATTCACAGAAACGCTTACCTTGTCCATCTTCTTTGAACACCAACTCTCTTTTTTCAGATTCATTCTCATTCTTACCTCTGCGTCTATTTTTACCTCCTTTACCTGATGGTTTTAAAGAATAAAAAAAAGATGTCAATTATCTGTACAACAGTATTAAAGAAATAAATGACTCACATGCCTTTAAAAAATCATTTAAACTCGGGGCGCCTGGGTGGCTCAGTGGGTTAAAGCCTCTGCTTTCGGCTCAGGTCATGATCCCAGGGTCCTGGGATCGAGCCCCACATCAGGCTCTCTGCTCCGCGGAGAGCCTGCTTCCTCCTCTCTCTCCCTGCCTGCCTCTCTTGCCTACCTGTAATCTCTGCCTGCCAAATAAATAAATAAAATCTTAAAAAAAAAAAAAAATCATTTAAACTTAAAAATTCACCTAATGTGGTCACACACTCATATTAAATTCACAATTTCCAGTCATATCAAACACATCACTTCCCTACTCTTCTTGGGAAATTCCTTTTAGGTTATTTCTCACATAAAATACTAACAAACCAAAAGAAAGTATTACATAGAATTATACAGATCCCTGAGAATATGTGTTCAATGGCCAAAGTTTCTGGACCATAATGACCACTTGGTTGAGCACATTTCTCAGTGAACCTGTCCTACAGTGGCCCACAAGGGCCAGGGTGGGAGATATAATGGGTTACCAATAAATTTCTAAATAAATAAGCTCCCTTAAAAAAAAAAAAAGATTTTATTTATTTATTTGACAGACAGAGATCACAAGTAGGCAGAGAGGCAGGCAGAGAGAGAGGAGGAAGCAGGCTCCCCGCTGAGCAGAGAGCCCGCTGGATCCCAGAACTCTAGGATCATGACCTAAGCTGAAGGCAGAGGCTTTAACTCACTGAGCCACCCAGGCGCCCCAAGCTCCCTCTTTTATTGGACCTCCCCATGAAAAGTCTGAGTTCAATCAAGTAGGATGACTTGGGGTGCGGGGTGGGGGTAAAGTTATAGCTCCTGGAATGGGATACACTGATTTTGTGGTGGACGGAAAAACAACTCCAGCTGCTTTGAGAGTTTTATCTTATACCTGTAAGAAAGATTCACTGAGCAAAGTATTTGAAGTTAAAAACACAAGGCACTAATTCCTGAAGTTAGAAGCAACCAAGATGTCCTTCAGTAGGTGCATGAATAAACTGTGGTTTGACACAAGGGAGTATTATTCAGCAATAAAAAGAAATGAGCTACTGAGTTCCCAAAAAACACTAAAGAACCTTAAATGCAAACTGTTAAGGGAAAGAAGAAACCTATAAAGGCTGAATAGTATGATTCCAACCACACAACATTTTGGAAAAGGCAAAACTATAGAGATAGTATTAAAAAAAAAAATCAGTAGTTGCCATGAGTTGGGGAGGAGAGGGCAGATGACTATGTAGAACACAGAGGATTTTCAGGGCAGTTATATTACTCTTCTGTAGGATACTGTAATGGTGGATACATGCCATTATACATGTGTCAAAACCCACACAATGTACAACAGAAGAATGAACCTTAAGTAACCTATGGACTTGTTAGTAATAATGTATCTATACTGGCTCATGTAAGATGTTAACAACATGCTGGGGTAATAAGAGAATTCTAGTTTCTACTCATTTCCCTACAAATGTAACTAATCTAAAAAACAAAGTCCAGGGGCGCCTGGGTGGCTCAGTGAGTTAGAATGCCTTAGGCTGTCATGATCCCCAGGTCCTGGGATAGAGCCCCACAGTGGCCCCCCTGACCCCGACCCTGCCCCGGCTGATGCACACTCTCTTCAAATTAATAAAATCTTAAGAAATAAAAAATAGGGGTGCCTGGGTGGCTCAGTGGATTGAGTCTCTGCCTTCGGCTTGGGTCATGGTCTCAGGGTCCTGGGATTGAGCCCCGCATTGGGCTCTCTGCTCGGTGGGAGCCTGCTTCCCCCACTCTCTCTGCCTGCTTCTCTGCCTACTTGTGATCTCCGTCTGTCAAATAAATAAATAAAACCTTTTAAAAAATTAAAAAAAATAAAAAAAATAAAAAATAAAAACAAATAACAAAGTCCATTGAAAAAAAAAAAAATAGAAAGCAGCTACCCTACAACCCAGCAATCGCACTACTGGGTATCTACCCCAAAGATACAAATGTGTGTGCATGCGCATGTATGCATGCATGCATGCGCGCGCGCACACACACACACACACACACACACAGGAATACTATGCAGCCATCAAAAAGGGAAGTCTTGCCATTTGCAACAATGTGGATGGAACTAGAGGGTATTATGCTAAACGAAATAAGCCAATCAGAGAAAGACAATTATCATATGATCTCACTGATATGTGGAATTTGAAAAACAAGGAAGAGGAAAAGAGAGGAAAAAATGAAACAAGACAAAACCAGAGAGGGAGACAAATCATAAGAGGCTCTCAATCTCAGGAAACAAACTAAGGGCTGCTGGAGAGGAGGGGGGTATGGGGGATGGGGTGACTGGGCAATAGACATTGGGGAGGGTATGTGTTGTGGCGAGTGCTGGGTGTTGTTTAAGGCTGATCAATCACTGACCTCTACCTCTGAAAGCAGCAATACATTATATGTTAACAATAATAATAAATAGTGGGATGCAGGAAAAAAAAAACAAGAAGAAGCAAGGTGCAAACCAGATGCAATCAGCAAAATCCAGACTGTGGAGGTGATTCAACAAGATAATTTGTTTTCTTCAATAGATACACTATGAGGGGGCAAAAGACCAGATGGATGGGGAACTTAGAGATTTCTTTTCTTTTCTTTTCTTTTTTTAAGATTACTTATTTGGAAGAGAAAGCAAGAGAGAGAGAATGAGCACAAGCAGGGGTGGGGACAGAGGGAGAGGGAGAAGCAGGCTCCCCACTAAACAGGGAGACTGATGCGGGACTCAATCCCAGGACCCTGGGATCATGACCTGCGTTGAAGGCAGACACTTAACCAACTGGGCCACGCAGGCACCCTACAGATTTCTTAAAAGAGACTTAAAAAATTTGTCAACCAGTGGCAATGTGTAGACCAAATCTGTTTTTTGTTGTTGTTTTGTTTTTTTCCAAAGATTCTGCTGAGCAGAGAGCTTAATGTGGGGCTCAATCCCAGGAGTCTGGGATCATGACCTGAACCTAACTGACTAAGCCACTCAGGTAGGTGCCCCCCAAATCTGGATTCTGATTTGGTGTGGATGGTGGTCAAGTTTAGCTGTGAAGTGATTGTGTCTGGGGCCAGAAAGTGAGTACCTAAAGGTTCCTTATATAGTCTACTTTTGTATTCATTTAAAATTCTTTATGTATATTTAGAAATGAATACAGCAAGGTGAGTAAGGGTATGAAGCTATCACTGGTGTCAAAAAGAAAAATGAAGGGGTACCCGGGTGGCTCTTAAGAGTCTGACTCTTGATTTCAGCTCAAGTTATGATCTCAGGGTCTGGACACTGAGCAGCCCTGTGTCGGCAGTGTGAAGCCTGCTTAAGAGTCTCCCCCCTCGGCCCCACCCACCCCTGCTTTTCTGCCTGTTCTCTCTCAAAAGAAAGCAAGCTGCATATTCATATTTGCTTATATATACATAAAATATCTCTGGAAAGGCATACACAAAAAAGGTTAACAATGACTGCCTGTGAGGAGGAGAACTGGTTTACAATGGGACATGTTTAGGAAAGAGATTTCACTTTTCATACTTTTTGAAATTTGAATTGTAAATATACTTACTGTCCAAAAAAAATATATACTTCAACAAAAATCTTACCATGCAACAGGCCTGGACTAGCCATGAGGAAAAGAGATAAACAGGAGGAATATTTCTGAGATGGAAACGAGAATTGTGACCAGATGTAGAGGGAGGGAGAAGGATAAAAGGAACGTTTACAAAATACCTCCCAGGATCTCAATTACAGACTATGTAAAATGAAGGAGTTAAAACAGTAGATCCAAATACCTCTACATTCCTTCTACCATTTAGGATCCTAGAATTTGATCTATTGGTGTCCTTAAAAAACTAATTCTCCCCCTCCTCTTGTTTTTCACTTTAACTGACACTAATGATCATTTCCAAACTCTTGTTTTTCTGACTTTCTTTTTAAGATTTTATTTATTTGAGAAAGAGAGAGAGAGAGAGAGAATGAATGAGCGAGTGAGACCATGAGAGGAGAGAGGACAGTGGGAGAAGCAGACTCCCAACCGAGCAGGGAGCCCAATGCGGGACTCCAGGATCATGACCTGAGCAGAAGGCAGTCACTTAACCAACTGAGCCACCCAGGCGCCCCTTTTTTCTGATTTTTAAAGGGCCACCTGCACTATTCTTGACTTTTACCAGCCAACCCCCTCCCCATTATGCCTGTTCCTCTGAAGCTTCATTAATTCCAAATTCCCACCTTCTGTTAACCCACTTTCTAAGGAAATTAATTTTTCTCTCACCTATCCCTTCTAAGCTAGTAGTTTTACATCTAAGCCCACTATTTCAACCAAACAATGGTCTCCTATTTCTAATGGCTCCAGTGAATTGGTCCAGTGAATACTGTCCTCTGTCCTCTCAAGCTCAATTTTATTCAAAAATTTTTTCTTTTCTTTTCTTTTACAAAGTTGGTCCTAAATCAACACCCTTGTTTCTGTTAGTGGCAACATAACCCCCTTAAAGAATATATCTCTCTCATCCTATGAACACACAATCTACCTTCTGCTATCTTATGCTTTAATCCAAGGAGACTTCTCACTGTCCCAGTAACTCACCCTTAACAGGCCTATGCCTATGAGATAGGTACTATTTTGTCTTCATTTCCCAAGAGATAATAATAGTCTTTGAAAGGTTAAGTGACTTATGCAAGGCTATATCATAAAACGTGAGATCTGGGGCGCCTGGGTGGCTCAGTGGGTTAAGCTGCTGCCTTCAGCCCAGGTCATGATCTCAGGGTCCTGGGATCGAGCCCCGCATCGGGCTCTCTGCTCAGCAGGGAGCCTGCTTCCTCCTCTCTCTCTGCCTGCTGCTCTGCCTACTTGTGATCTTTGTCTGTCAAATAAATAAATAAAATCTTTAAAAAAAAAAAAAAAGTGAGATCTGGGATTTGAAGTGAGTAGTAAGACACCATCCCAGTTCACTATACTCTTAGCCACTACGCAATAAAGCCACCCATTTACTTGTCACAATCACTCTATGAAGTAATAGGTCATTTATCCCCAGGTTACCAGGGAGTTCACTGAAGCTCAGAGAATTAACTAACTCACTTTACATATTTCAGTGTGTGGGGGCGAACAGATTCAAACTTAATCTTTGTTGTTGTTGCTGTTCATGGCCCTCACATTAGGGTATCTCTCCACAACATTCTGTCCCCATTACAGAACCTAAAACCACACTGGTGCCCATTTTCAAAATGTGGAAGGCTGTAAGTGGTAGTGATATTAAAGAACTCATGGGAAGAACTTGGAAGCAGCAAAAGGTTCAAAGCCCAAACAGAATAAAGAGTGTGCACCAGGCCACTGCAAAGTCAGACACGTAACTTCTAGAATCAAGTACATCTTATCTGTCCTGGGGGCAGTCTCACAATGCTCTGTACTTTTGTCAGGTGGGCCTCTATAATTTCCTGACCCACACAGAGTCCTTAGAGTTCAGTAAGTGAGGCATTCCTAGGGGACACCAAAACGAATTTCTCAGAGAAAGTATGTTCTGCTCCACGCCATTCATGCCAGATCTTCAAACCAGAGTGAAAGTTTCATTAGGGCAAGGATCCTACCAACTTTGTTTACTGAGTTATATACCTGACTTGGGCAATCCTTTGAATCAATCAAGAGTAATCCATACATTCCCAAAGGAGTGGCAATTTTAAAAGTAAAGGCAGTAATTTCCTCTTAAGTGTGGGAGCACCTTACCCCAGTCTTCTTGAGTTGACCAAAAGATACTCTTTTTCCTGAGGTAATAAGCTAAAAATATCTAGAGGATTCTAGAGGACATACGCTGGTAAGAATCAGTCCAAAGCAAAAGTCATTTAACACACAATTTGTGGCAATTTATATCTTTGTGAAACCATCACTAAAATTATATTCACAGGGCTTCTGGCTTTTCCAATGAAGAAAAACAACAAACATGAATTTAATTCTACATTAGTAAACCTCATCTCGTAAAATTCAGGGGTCATGGAAAGCCCTAACACAACAGATTGATTTTACAACTACTGAAATGATAACCGACAAATTCAGAATGATGACCACCTCCCAAAACAGAGGAAGACAAGGGAAAGGGGATTGCAGAGGGGGACACAAAGGGCTTTAGATGATTCTGTGCTTTAATTTTCAAGTTCAGAGTTAACAGACTCCCAGGTGTTCATTGTATTATCTATATTTTTTGTATGCTTCAAATATTATTTATAGAAGAACAATTCACTGCTTGCCAATTTACCAGAATTAACCATACCCTTATCACTCCCCTCTCTGTTTTACCGCCATGTCATGGGAATAGAACCTTTAAAGAGGCTAGTGAACTAGATGTGATTTAACATAGAAGTCCTGTTTCCTGGAAACCAAAGGGTACCTATTATTCATCTGAGAGTGGAGTCAACCAAAAGTAAGATGACTTAATCCAACAAATATTTATTGAGCATCTACTAAGTGTCAAATGCTAGTAATTCAATGTGATTAAGACAGATAGCATTACTACCCATTAGAGCTTTAGAGTTTAGTGAGGGAATTGGAAATTTCATCACTAGAAATAAAGGGGAGAATAAGATACTTAGGAATAAAGGATTGGACAAGTTACAAGAAAACTTTTAGAACTCTGTTTCACCCAGAATAATTAGCAGTAAAATGCTACAAAAAGGACTGGCAAGTTAGATTTCTGAGGACAGGGGAGTGCCTTAAGGAAACAGCACCAAATCTTACAAAGAACCTCAACCAAGTACTCCACCGGATAAAATAAATAGTGACTACTACAAAGAGAACAGAAGTAAGCCTGGATTAGGGCAGGGGTCTCAAGGATGAATAACCAAAGGAAACTTCCTGTGGGCTGTGTAATATGCTCCTCTCCTGAAGGAAATACAATGTTTCCCTGTTTCTACTGACACAATTACCTTGAGAAATATTTATAAAGATACAATTTCCTTGAGAGATTATAAAAATACTTAAAAGATAGAAATCCCCTTAAGTGTAAAAAAGGGTAATTACTTTAGAACTCCTCTGCTTTCGGGTAAATTAGATTTTCCATTTTGGAAATTCCAAATAAATTTATCTCCGAGACGAATAATTTGTGGACTTTGAGCCTCAAAATGGAGGGAACTTTAAAAATTAAAGGTCTTTACTCCTACCACTTATATACAAGATATGAGGCAAAAGTAGAAAACTTGGGTAAATACGGAACAAGTGTTCCATAAAAAAAAAAGTTAAACCCCGTAAAGGATGGAGAAGAGTAAATCTCTAGAAATGAACCTTAAATAAGTAAATATACATCAAGGTTTCGTCCACTGTTCACAGGGAGAGGGAGTAGTCTCAACAATACTCAACAACTGTCCATAAAGAAACCCATACAGGAGTACCTGGTCACTAAAGCAGGCATTACCTTTTTAAAGTTAAGAACTGCTTTCAGGGCTTAACTCTTGGCCTAGGAAGCCAAAGGCACTCATTTGAGAAACCCGGGCCGCCTCAGGGAGGTCTCCCCCACAGGTCCATAACGCGCCGCGGTCAGTCTGGCGCGAATCCGGAGCAAAAGCTCACATTCTCCCGCAGGAGGCCCTACAAAAATGGCGTCGGCTCCACCCCAATGTGACCAAACTGGAAGACAGTAGTAACTTCCCAGCTCCTCTCCCAAGCCCCAAGCCGCGAGCGTATCCTGCAGCCGTGTGCCGGCACAGCGGAATGGAAGGTCACTGCGGCCTGGGCAACCCGGAGGCCGCGGGCAGGGCCGGAGAGACCCGATCGAGCGGAGTCGTGGTCCCGGAGTTCGGGAGCATTACCTTTATTCTTGGGCATGGCGGTGACGGAAGCCTCCCGGCGTTTCCGACTCCTATCCTGGGTGGGGTGGTGGCGGTGGCGGCGGCGGCAGCGGCGAGTCCTCCGAGGGGCCCCAGGGGCGACGCGTGGGACCGCGCAGTACCAAGCAGGCAAAAGAGGCCGGGTCGCGTGCGCGGGAGAGTCTCGCGACCGAGTTCTTCCGAGATCCGCCTGCGCTCACGTTCAGCCGCAGCAAATGGCGTCGCCGCTGCTTGCGTCTCTTTTCCCCGCCTCCGAACGCCGGCTGGCCCGCCCACCCCTCCCGGGCCCTACGGCGCAGGCGTGGGCGACTGACACCCGCCCCCTACCCCCGCCTTCCATTGTTAGAGGGATGGTGACGCGCTTTTGAAGCGTTCACAGTAGTTCGCTGGAACGGGCGGGGGGCGGGACCGTGAGCCAGAGGAGCAGGAGTCAGGGGAGTGGGCGGGGCCTAGCGTCACAATAAAGGACGGATTCAGGTGGCGCCCACTGCTGCCTGACATCAGACCTCTCTGCTGCTTTTTGACAAGCCGCGTCTTGGGGTTTGCCCTGCTGCTGACTCATTAATCTCACACTCGTTTTAACTAGGCCCTTTCACCCGCCCAACGTGGTCGGGAGACTGAGCAGAAGTGCAAGGCTCTCCGGTGATCTCCATTACCAAGGCATAATATTTGCATGACATTTGTTATTACTTTATAATAAAGACTACATCTGTTGCTTGCTATTACCATCAGTTAGCAGTATGTCTCACACATAGTAGATGCTCAGTATATACACCAGAAGGGAAGGAGGGGAAAAGACATAAACTCGGTGTTATGGGCTGAACTGTGCCCTCCCAAAATTCATACATTGAATTCTTGACCCCTAACATCTAAGAATGTGACTGTATTTAGAAATAGAGTCTTTAGGGGTACCTGAGTAGCTCAGTCAGTTAAGCATCTGCCTTTGGCGCAGGTCTTGATCCCAGGGTCTGGGATAGAGCCCTGCTTAGGGCTCCCTGCTCAGCTGGGAGTCTGCTGCTCTCTCTCTCCGACCCCTCGCATATGCTCGCTCTCTCTCTCAAATAAATAAAAAAGTCCTTTAAGAATGAAAAAAAAAAAAGTAGGGCCTTTAGAAGTAATTAAGTTGATGGGGCGCCTGGGTGGATCAGTGGGTTAAAGCCTCTGCCTTGGGCTCGGGTCATGGTTCCCGGGTCTTGGGATCCAGCGCCGCATCAGGCTCTCTGCTCGGCGGGGAGCCTGCTTCCTCCTCTCTCTCTGCCTGCCTCTCTGCCTACTTGTGATCTCTGTCTGTCAAATAAATAAATAAATAATCTTTAGAAGTAACTAAGTTGAAAAGAGTTCATTACGGTGGGCCGGAATCCTATATTGACTGGTGTCTTTATGAGAAGAGGAAGAGGAGGTTAAGACGTAGGCACAGGGGAACACCGTGTGAACAAAGTGTCAGCCTTTACAAGCCAAAGAGAGAATCCTCACAAGAACGCAACACTGCAGACCTCTTGATCTCAGACTTCCGGCCTCTGACACTGTGAGAAAATAAATTTTTGCTGTTTAAGCCACTCACTTTGTGGTATTTTCTTATAGCAATCCCAGTCAACTTATACAGCTGACTATACAGGACATACAGCTTCACTTTTAAGTGAACTTACTTTATTTTTTGTTTTGTTTTGTTTAGATTTTATTTATTTATTTGAGAGAGAGCATAAACAGGAGGAGCAGCAAGCAGAGGGAAAGGAAGAAGCAAGCAGGCTTCCCACTGAGCAGGGAGCCCGATGCAGGGCTCCATCCCAGGACCCCAAGATCATGACCTGAGCCAAAGACAGACCGCTTAACCGACTGAGCTACCCAGGTGCCCCAGTAAACTTATTTTAAATAAATCACTTTTCTGAAAACGTTAGGGTGTCAGCATTATCTTTCCAAGGAAATGGACATACCTAAGTGGCAGAGAAATAAAGTACTATTGTTGAAAATAGTGGTTTTATACCAGAGACATCTGACAGTCTCTGGAGATATTTCTAGTTGTCACAACTGGGAAGGAGGGATGCTGCTGCTGGCACCTGGTGGACAGAGGCCAGGGATGCTGGTAAACATCATACGACGCATAGTACAAACCCACCCACCCGCAAACAAAGCATCATCCAGACCAAAACACTAAAAGAGCAGAGGATGAGAAACCAATGACAGGCATTTCTTAGACAGAGACTGAAAGATGATGGGGACTTAAAGTTCTGGGTTTCTTTTTCCATTTGCAATAACTTGTAATATTCACAATTGAGGATGAAGGACATCTATGGAATTTATTTAAATTTTGCTTTGAGGCCAAATGATTATGAACTTGGACTTTGAAGTTAGAGAGAGCTGGGCTCAAATTCAGCTCTGCAGCAACTTATTACTCTATAACTATGGACAAGTTACTTAACCTATTTATTTATAAGTCTCAGTTACCTCAGCTATAAACTGGGTATAGGAATAATACTTATCATATTGGGTTATTGTGGGAATTAAATCGATATAATACATTCATTGTTTAGCAGTTGTGCCTAGCACCTGGCAAGTCAGACTCCAAGTGTCTGAAGTTCAAATACTTAAAAACCAAAAGTCTCTGCCAATTACTCAGTATAAAACCCCAAAGGAAAAAAAAATCAGGCTTCATTTGTCTATCATAGGATGGTTCTCACATTTGACTGACCATCAGAATCATTTGGAAAGAGGTGAGTCATGGGGACATCTGAGGGAAATGACTACCGGGCAGAGCACAAAGACGTGGAGCAGGAGCATGCTTAGCATGATGTGAAATGTTGGGGTTCAGGAATGAGTGGTAAAGGAAAAATTCTTGAGATATCTTCAGTGCAAAAAGGGCGATTTTATTAAAGCATGGGAACAGGATCTGGGGGCAGAAAGAGCTGCACTGGGGTTGTGAGGAATGGCTAATTATATAATTTCAAGTTGGGAGGGGGTTAAAGATAGTGTTAAGTCAGCAAGGTTTCCAGGACCTTGAGGGGCTAGCTGTTGTTAGGAAAAGGTCATTTACCACTATCTAGTAAAACCTTAGTCATGAGACCCTTTAGAAGTATATCAGCGGGCCATATGTTTGGAGGGTGATTGCTAACATATATCTTGGTGGGGATGAGTAGAGAAAAGGAAGTTTCCAAAGGGATTTTTGGAAGGATCTTGGAGGTCTGGTTAATGTCAAGCTAAGGTTGTCTTTTGCCTTTAGCAAAGCATTCACATTGAGGCAGTTGAGTTCCTGAGGGACGATCACTCCACCTGTCTCAAGTATGTGTCAGTTGGCTAAGTTTTTTTTAATTATTTTTTTAAATATTTCAATTTTATATTTGTTCTACTGGTTTTAACCATGTGCTCAAAATTTCTTATGCAGTATTGGATTTACTCTTTTTTTTAACATCTTAATTTTACTTTTTTCAGTGTTCCAAGATTCATTGTTTATGCAGCACACCCAGTGCTCCATGCAATACGTGCCCTCCTTAATGCCCACCACCAGGCTTACCCATACCCCCACCCTCTCCCTTCCAAAGCCTTCAGTTTGTTTTTCGGAGTCCACAGTCTCTCATACTTTGTCCCTCCCCCCCCCCCGCCGATTTCCCCCAATTCACTTTTCCTTTCCTTCTCCTGATGTCCTCCATGTTATTCCTTATGCTCCACAAGTAAGTAAAACCATATGGTAGTTGACTTTCTCTGCTTGAATTATTTCACTCAGCATAATCTCCTCCAGTCTCGTCCATGTTGATAAAAAAGCTGGGTAGTCATCCTTTCTGACGGCTGAGTAATATTCCATTGTATATATGGATCACATCTTCTTTACCCATTCGTCTGTTGAAGGGCATCTTGGCTCTTTCCACAGTTTTGTGATTTATTTTCTTGAGTGCCTCTAACTCTCTCTGTACATTCTGTTCTCTACCCTTCCTTCCCCTTTTAGGTTGCAGCATAATCATCGTTTTCTTAGAAGGCCTACTCTGCCCTAACCCTTAGGCAACTCTGCTATATATTCCTACAGCATTCTGCACTTCCTTTACCTAATTTTGCTAGAGTCAATCAATTCTATCAGTTTAGGGTGGATTAACAAAATTCAGTATCTGGATCTTCAAAGCTGCAGAAGAGTGATCATGGCAAAAATTGCTCCTCCATGTTGGCTTGTCTGAGGAGCCAGATGTTTCTCTAGATAACCATGGTAGGCTGGCTAATGGACCCCAAAAATGTTCATGTCCTAATCCCTGGACCCTTTGACTATATTATCCTATATGGCAGAAAGAATTAAGATTGCAGATGCAATTAATGTTGCTAGTTAGTTGACCTAGAGATGGGGAGAGTTTCCTGGATTACCTGAGTGGGCCAATCACATGAGTCTTTAAGAGTGGAAGAAAAGGTCGAAGAGAGGAGTCAGATTTGTGTGACAAAGACTCTACCCACTGTTGCTAGTTTTGAAGATGGAAGAGGGTGGCCATGACCCAAGGAATGCAGCTAGCCTTCAGAAACTGGAAAAGGCAAGGAAACAATTCTCTCCTAGCACTTTCAGAAAGGAATTCAGCCTGTCCAACCTCGGCCTTAGCCCAGTGAGACCCATATTGGGTCTTCTTCTTCTCACCTACAGAACTGTGAGAATAAATCTGTGTTGTTCTGAACTGCCAAGTTTGTGGTGATTTGTTATAGCAGCAGCAAACAAGCACAGTAACAGTCCTATGTTGCCTCTGTATAATACCAAGTAGACCTTGAAGCTCTCCATCTTAACCTGAATAGCCAAATTAATCCATGTGGATAGTCCCCAAACTGTTTTGGCCTGAATTGTAGTTAAGACAAAGCTGTTAAGGGTGAGACCCAATATGACTTGTATCCCTGTAGGAGGAAGAGACAGAAGGGGCAGAATGACCACCTGAAGAGGCAGCAAGAGGGTGGCCATCTGCAAGCCAAGGGAAGAGGCCTCAGAAGAACCCAACCCTAAATGACTTCCAAACTCCAGAAGTATGAGAAAATAAGTTTCTGTTGTTGAAGCCACCCAGTCTGTGGTATTTTGTTATGGCAGCCTGAAATGATGAATAAATACACCATCATAATATAAAACTACTAAGAATGTCAATGGGGAAGGTAAGGGCTAACTGTAGGCCTATAACCCATTCCCTCTCTACCAGAAATCAATGACCTCAATCAAATTTCCTTAAATATACCAATGATATTAGCAGAAAGAAAACGAAAAGTTCTTATGTCTAAAATGCTTTTAGGGGCGCCTGGGTGGCTCAGTGAGTTAAAGCCTCTGCCTTCGGCTCAGGTCATGATCCCAGAGTCCTGGGATCGAGCCCCGCATCGGGCTCTCTGCTCAGCGGGGAGCCCACTTCCCTTCCTCTCTGCCTGCCTCTCTGCCTACTTGTGATCTCTGTCAAATAAGTAAATAAAATCTTAAATAAAATGCTTTTAGCAAGATACATTTTGTCTATAGAGATGGCTTATTGTAAAACATGGAATTTATGGACTGATGAAGCATGGTTGGCTGGAGAATGGGGGTTTATCATTTGTGTAATCAATGAGGTATAAAAAGGGGAGGTTGCAAAACCAAATAACTCCCCTCGTTTAAGCCATGTTTCCAGATTGCTCAGAAGGAAATTGTCCTTTAATTCTGAGTCCAAAGTGTATAGTAATGAGGAAGAGAAAGGGTATTTTGGAGCTAAGTCTAATGATTTTGGACTTCTCGAAGAACAGATTATTTCACCTGTGCCTGGTGATCACTCTGTATCCTTCGAATCATTAATCACGTTTGGTATTGGGTTAAGATCTATGATTCATGTGCCTGATGTGACTCTCTTTGGGCTAACCAAGACTTTGCATACAAAAATTATCTTGCACTTCTTATTAACTCAGAAATGTTCTTGTTTTAAGTTCTATCAATCCAGTTTGATAAATTTATACTTTGGAAAAAAAATTTATACTTTGGATAGAATTTGACATTATGAAGGATTATCATATAACTGAAATAACCTGATAAATGACATACATGAATTTATTTGAAACTTTATTATATAAATTTTCATTTCTTTTAAAGATTACAAAACCTGTTCTGTGACAGGAATACAAGCAATATTATTCCAGGATTATTCATGGATACATCTGAAAGAGCTTAGAATACGCATTAATAGTATGATTTGAAAACTTCCCAGATTAAACTCTTAAGTAAAACAATTTAAAGTATTCAGTGATAATTAATCCTTTACAAGCATTTCATAATTATGGCAGCAGTGCCAAGCATCTGATGTGATTTAACCACCAATAAAAGGTACAATACATAGGAACTCATGATACGGTACCTTGGGCTTCCAGCATGCCTTACTAGAGAGAAACTAGTATAAAGTAAGATCAGGTATAATAGTAGAAAAATATTTGTGATTTTTTTTCTTTTTTAAAAACTTTTAAGTAGTTGCCCACCCCATTCCCACCCAAGGCCAAAAATGCAAAATAATTACATCCCTTAGGTGTATACCTTCCCTTTTGCTTGGGTAAGAGTTAAGATAAACCTAGTACATGTACATAATTTTAAGAATTAAAAACTCATCACCCACAATTATTAAGGATGCTAAGGAATGGCAATTAAAAAAAAAGCTTTAGATGATAGAGATACACAAACCAAAACCTTTATCCTTATGCCCTTGCTTTGTATTTAAAAGTTCTACTTTACATACTTGTTTGAAAAACTCAGTATACAGCTCATTCAGTACTATAGTGATACTAGGAGTAAAGATTTTCACTTCCATTAGATATTGAACTAATCTACTTAGACTATTACAGAGACTCTCCTCTCACATGTGTTTACACATATTGTACTCAAATGGTATGTGCTCTAGAAGAGGTTTTCTTGAGGTCTGCATCTCTGAACTTAAGTCTCTGAATTTTCCTTTTCACTAATCTCTATTCAATGTCATATACTTTGCTAGTTGCTCTGGGAGAAGTCATGGACATTTAAACAGCTTATCATGCACTTCAAGGTTATATGGCAAAATAATGAGGAAAGTGCCTTAAGAGGTAGGAAGTAGACTCTCATCCCAACCCTTGCTATGCCCTGTATGAACAGTTAAAAGACTAGAATCAAAGTGGTAAATGTGAGACTGATAGTAATACAAGGCTTAAGAAAATTAATTTGACTTCATTACTAGAATTGAGAACACTCAGTCTGGAACCAGTTACAAGTCACTTGACCACACAAAATACAGCAGTGTCAGAAGTACATAAAGCACACTGTAGATACAAATTCTTCTTGGCCATCCATATTTAGGTATTATCATTCTGTAGATTCTTCACTAGAAAAAGTGGTTAAGCGTGGCTCTGTAGAATACCACAGTCCCAAGAAAGCAAATTTCATTCCTTCTTTAATTGGTCTCCACCAATGTTCACTTGGGGAAACCAGCAAAATGTAAGCAATCTGGAGGCGAAAAGAGGACTATTTTCACTAATTGAAATATAAATAATGAGTTAAATCAACTTATCTGTGAATTAAATAAAACTCAATGTATACATCTAGTATGAGTCACATGGAGCTGGACCTTTCAGAGGGACAGAACTCTAGGACCAGATTGGAACCTCTTGGTTTAAGCACCAAGGGTCAACCATGGAACCCATCGTATTTCTTAAGCACAGAACAGACCTTTTCTAACTCTTTACATTCCTGAGATGCCTGTCCTAATGCCTTCACAAATCTCATAAATCCTCGATACCACCATGAGAATTTTATCTATAAAATACGGTAAAGCAAGCTGAGTATTCTTCAGTCATTTATAAAGGCGGGGAAGTAGAGACTATCAAACCCATGTTGAGATATATATTGCTAACTTCCATGGTGATTCAGTACATCTGTACAAAGGCTCCCAAATCTTGGATGTTTTTCTGCTCTCATCCCAGGCTGGACCCACCCCAGTCCCTTTCCAACCCAATCCATTCTCTTACTCATGAAGCCTTTGTACCCCTCTCCCTCTTCAAATCTTTCCTGGGCTGAGGGTGCAGGGCACAGCAAACAGGCCAGCCCCACCTCTCAGAATGTCCCCACTTCTTAAAATTAGGTGGGAAATGGTTGATCCAAACCCATACTTTGCAGCCTACTACATGTGAAATGTGAATCTCTACTGCATACACACCACACCCCCTCCAGACCCTAAGAGACTTTTCCCCACACATCAGCCTTGCAGCATCTTGATTCTGTGCCTTGTCAAAATCATTACATTTTTGGACTTTTGGGGTTGCTTGTGAATAAATGAATCTGTATCAAATCTGTTAAAGGTCTACTGTACTTAGGAAAAAAGACATCTCTATAAATTAGAAGGAGCTGAAATGACTTACATAAAAAATTAAAAGGACAAAAACTTACCTTAACATCATCACTTGAAAGGGAAGATACAAAACACGTGGTAGCGTGATCCATATTTTTCAGCATATGCTTGGAAAAGTTAAATGCAATCTACCATTCTAGATATTATTTTGGATTATAGGCTAAGAGGAAGTTTGTAAAAGTGGCCTGATGGTTTAGTTCCTTCTTTCACACTGAAATAATCTTTAAGACTAAACTAAAACCTTTTGGGAGAAGCCCTGGTAACTAGGAGAACTGGTTAAGGGCCCAGAGGAACTGGACTCAGTAATTAATGGAAAAGTAAACCCAGGGCAAGCATTACATTTAGAGCTGTCTACTGTAAATCAAAGGCAAGAGGAACACCAGGACCACAGATGAAATAAATCAAGCTCATGAACTGCATTTTAGGCAAAAGTCTTCAGTTTTGTGAACACATGACTTGATTTTCTCCAATAAAACCAGCAGTTGAAGTAGGCAAAGAAGGCATTATCTTTGAAAGCAATAAACTTGCCATTCATCTACCAGTGGAGTAATGTCCCAATAAATACTTCTTTTTTTTAAACAACTCTGCTCCTGGTTGGGTGATAATATGAAGGGAAGGTAGCATGGTGTTATGAGGGGAAAAAAACTGAGTAAGAAGTTAAGGATTCTAGTCTTTTTTTTTGGGGGGGGGGGTCTTAGTTACTTTACATGCAATATGAGAATGTTGAACTAGATAATTTATAAGGATTTACACATTTACTTCTGGTTCTAAGGCTACGATGGACAACACACCTAAGCAATTATGGAATAGCATCGGTGTCCAAAATTTGAAAATGTCTTTTTTTTTTTTTTTTTTGCCTAGAGTTACACTAACATTTTAAAAGCGACAAGAATTTGGGATGGGTGTGGTTTGAAACACTGAATAGAGAGAGAGAGAAAGAAAAAAAATTTTTTTCTGCGCAATGGGAAGCAGTTTTTGATAGTATTTATATACTCAAGAATTTTTAAAAACTTTCTCCATCTAGATCTTCTGAATCCCTCTTACCGTACATTTTTTAAATTTAGAAGATAAACTTACATTTGATTTCTATGCAATAATCATTTTGTGTCACTTAAGTAAAATGAATGTTACAGATTTTCCCTTTCTCTTTAGCTGCGTAGAGGAGAACTTAAAGTAATAGTAAATGGCTTCTAAGACATTTAACTAAACTACACTTTCTTGGCTTTGTATTCTCCAAGAAAGATTTAAAGCTTTGGGCAGGTAAAAAGACTTCTGATGTAAATGGCTCAGTACATGGCTAAGAGATCTGTTGGGCACATTCTTGATGAGGTTAAGTTAAATCACTTTTCCTTGTTCATGTTTTTCATATTACATATTGATGTACGCTAGGTAGCTTAACCAAAATACAAGTAATAATGGATAGAAAAGTTTCTTTAATCAAATAGAATTGTGGAAACTACCCAAATTAGATGTAGATAACGAATACTGTAATCTAAGCAGACCCAGTGACCACTATGAAAGCTGATCATTTCTGAAATTAAAGGAAGCATTATATGGCTATAAGTCATCAGAAGGAATTCAGAAAACACACAATGGTGAACACTCACTTAGCCTACTTGAGCTATAATTTCAGGTGAGAACAAATACTGTTTGATCAAGAATGTTTTATTCCCTCGAATAAGAAAGTTTAAATCCAATTTCATAGAGAGGCTGGTGGCCTTTATTACATTCAAATTAGTGTTTAATATAGAGCATCGTAATGGGATAGAACTCATTATGATTTACCTTTTTTCCAAAAAGCATACTTTTCTTGCAGGTATACAAGAACAGGTACCCTGTTATTCATATGCTAAATTCTGCAATTTGATCTACTTAAACATGAAAGATCTAATGGGACTTGAATGACCTGTTGTTAAATTTTCCTTCGCCAATCTCTTCACCAGAACTCTTAAAGGCCTTTGATGTATATTGGCAAAATCCCAAATTATATGCCAAATACTAAATATGGATACTATTCAAGATCAAAAGTGCAAGAACTACCTCCTTAATTAAGGAAAAAAGAACCCTAAGGAGTTGCAACGTATATGGACTAACTTCATAGGTGTACTCTTGATGTCATGCCACACACACGTGATAACTTTCTCTACCATAACAGCTCTCTAGGTTAGTCTGACAAAGCACCTGACTTTAAGAAACAAACAAATGAACGAACCAGTGAAACAGACATGGGGAAAGATATGTACATTTTGGAAGTATTACATTCAACAGCTGTTCCACAATCTGGCCATTTTTAGGGCTGTCCAACAATACTGTTAATCCAGGTGAACTATTTAACCAGATTTAATAGTCAATTAGTTAATAATAATAGATTCCAAGTTAAACAAAGCATGTATACATTAAAGAAAGCAGTACAGAAATGTACTGTATATGAACTGTTTACAAAAACATACAAAATGTTGGATGGCACAAGGGATACAGTGCTAATAGAAACGGATTGTTTAAGCTAAGTGCTTAACATAAACTGTCCATCCCTATAACTAACAAAGAATATTTCAGGGACATGAAATATTTCCTATAAAAATAATGCTATATGGTGTAGAGTACTTTATTCAGTGTATTTTTAGGTGGTATTCGTATGTTCATTATTCTTGTTGATTCAGTGAATATGTCTTCATCATGTTTCCATTTTCATTTCATCCGAAGCTCCAGGAAAATCTAACTTGCTAACAATCATTTAAAGCGAGAAGAGACGGAAGCAGGAGCAGCAGGAGGAGCAGCAGCATTATGGGTACCAGCTGGGACAGTGTGTGCTTGCAGGTGTCTCTCAGATATGTGCTACCTGTCGCCAGAACTTGTGCTATCAGCTTACACCATGGTACCAAATATCTCACTGAGGTCACTTCACAGGGCTGTGGAGGTGATTTTTTTAATACCTCTCCGCTGAGCAAGAGTAGAGCGGCCTACTGGTTCCAAAACTGGCGACTGATTACGGTTTAAAGCAGAGTATGTAGCTGCCATAGCACCCTGAAAATAGGAAAGAGAGGTCACAACACAAATGACAATGGGTAGTCACAAGTACATAGAATATGAAATACAGATACCCCCCCCCTAGATAATTTCTTCTTATGAAAATTTATATAGATTTAATTGGGCTTATAATGAAAATAACCATACTGGTCAAACCCTCTGATTTAACTAAAATTAAAGAGGCAAATATGGGAGGCTGAACTTACGGATGAGAAAGGACAGGGATGGGCTTTTAACAAGCAGCCCTCACTTTACTCAGGACTATTCAACTTTTTCTTTGCAATTCTTTAATACCAGAGGCAGCAAAACATGTTTTTTTGGAACTTGTTTTGCCACTGCTGACAACCTCAAAGAATTTGCTCTGGGTTTTGCATAAGAAAGAAAAGTACAAACAAAAGTTAGGAAATCCATAAGCCTATGTGACAGATAAACTCAGAAGTCATTCTTAAACTGGTTTTATTATATTTTGGCATGCTTTGACTTTCTCTTTTCCAAACCGCTCACTGTAAGAGAATCTCACTTTAGAAATGGATGCAGGCTGAGCAAAAGGGAAAGGTGCTGTGGGCATGGACAGGGGGGGCTCACAGTTTCCTGGAAGACATGCAGAAAGCAGTGCCTGAATGGGGCAGCTCACCTTGACTAGATGGGGTGCATCCTGTCTGTTTAGTTGGTACTGTGGCAGTTGGTCCCAGTGGACGATCCAAGGATGTCTGAGCACAAGGGCAGCAGTCAGTCTCTGATGAGGATCCACATGAAGCATCTTTGACACCAGGTCCTGTAATGGGAAGAAGAAGAGTAATAAAACAAGTTGAAACTTTTGTTTGTGGGACACCTGGGTGGCTCAGTTGGTTGGACGACTGCCTTCGGCTCAGGTCATGATCCCAGAGACCCGGGATCGAGTCCCGCATCGGGCTCCCAGCTCCACGGGGAGTCTGCTTCTCCCTCTGACCTTCTCCTCGCTCAAGCTCTCTCACTGCCTCTCTCTCAAATAAATAAATAAAAATCTTAAAAAAAAAAAAAGAAACTTTTGTTTGTTTTTCTATAGCACTTGATACTGGTCAGCATTCTTCTTTAGCTTCTATGACACTATTTTTTCCTGGTATCAAACCTTGGGGTTCAAAGCAATTTGGTCAATATAACAATTTATTTTTTCTTTTTTTCAAGATTTACTTTAAAGAAAGCGACAGAGAGGGTGCCTGGGTGGCTCAGTGGGTTAAGCCTCTGCCTTCGGCTCAGCTCATGATCTCAGGGTCCTGGGATCTGCTCAGCAGGGGGCCTGCTTTCGTGTGTGTGTGTGTGTGTGTGTGTGTGTGTGTGTGTGTGTGTGTCTGCCTGCCTCTCTGCCTACTTGTGATCCCTCTCTGTCAAATAAATAAATAAATAAATAAACAAACAAATAAATAAATCTATCTTTATAAAAAAAGAAAGCGATAGAGAACAGAAGTGAGCATGAGCAGGGCAAGGGACAGTGGGAGAGGGAGAGGGAGAGAATCTCAAGCAGACTCCCCAACATGGGGCTCGATCCCATGACTCTGAGATCATGACCTGAGGTGAAATCAAGAGTTGGATGCTTAACTGACTGAGCCACCTCAGTGCCCCCAACATGGCAATTTCTTTAAAAAAAAAAAAAAGGAGAAAAACCAAAGTCTCTGTTTTCTCCTCCCTGAGTAACAGTAATTTTGGTACACTACATACAAAGAGTAAATTTACCTCATTTATGTATCTTTAAGTACTTTGGCTCTTTTATTCACTGAGATATTCTGACTTTTCTATACTTTTGTAGTTTTATTTCTAAGTAATTTTCAGCCGAAGACTTTTTTGTGTTGCTGGTAATAATGAAAAGCAGAATATAACTGTCCAGTAATAGGAATTTAAATTGGAGAGCTCCAAATGCCCCCTCCAAAAGTTTAGAGTTGATCAAGAGTCACATGCTCCATCAACTGAGCCAGCCAGGTGCCCCAGATTAGAGTTATTTTTATTTTCCCCACTTCATGGGCATTGCACAGGCATTATTTTAAAAAATCAAGAAATACAGAAAAGCAAAAGAACAAGAAGAACTCCCAGAATGCCATTCTTCCAGAGAAAATGCCTTCTATCTATCCAAATGCTTTCCTATGCGTGGAATACAGATCCATATAATTGCTAGATAGTTTTATACTCTCCAAAATAAGAACAGTTGTGACTTAAAAGAGCCATCTACCACTTGTTTAATTTTTCATTCAAAATATATCTATTTGAGTATCTATTAAAGGCCAAGTATTCTGCTAGACATTGAGTATTCAGCAGTGAACAAGACAGAAATGAACTCTGACCTCATGAAGCTTTCAGCCCAGTGAGGGAGAAACAAAGAATCAATTACAAAGCAAACAGTAAGTCTTTGATGGGATGAATAAAGACCTATAGCTAGAGGAGCACAAAGAGACACCTGACCTGAACAGGATGGGGTGGCTTAGAAGTGACTTCTTTAGAGGAATGTGAGACCTGAAGGATGAGCTGTAGATAGATTATAGAGAAGTGGAGGAGGAAACAGAGCAATTCAAGGAGCTAGAGCGGAGTGAGATTAGAGGAAAGCCGTCAGGGATGAGAACGTGTCACAATTAAGGAACTGAAAGGAGTGCAGTGAGGCTGTAATAAAAACAAGTAGAACATGGCAGCACATAAATGGGAAGGTGAGAAAGGACTAGACCATGAAGGCCCCTGTAAACTACATTAGCAAATCTGGTCTTTGTCTGGAGGTAAGAAATTATTTAAAGCAAGGGGAATGACACAGTCAGGTTTGTACTTTAGAGAGCTTACTTACCCTCACTAAGTGTGGAGGAAAATGGATTGGAGGGTGCAAGCCTGGAGACTCCAATTTGAGACTGGCAAGAGATGATGGCTTCAGGGCAGTATAAGAGACAGAGAAATATGGATGATCTGAGCTACTTAAGGGAAAGAAGCAACAGAACCTGGTGGCTGACTGGTACTGGGAACTGAAGAGATGTTATTCCAAGTACTCCTCTGCTATCATTTAGTTTCTTATTTTTAGTTTTCATTAATAGCAAAGAACAGGAATAAGCTACTAAACAGAATTAGAAATAAAAAGTGAAACATTTGGGGCACCTGGGTGGCTCAGTGGGTTAAAGCCTCTGCTTTCGGCTCCGGTCATGATCTCAGGGTCCTGGGATCGAGCCCCACATCAGGCTCTCTGCTCCACGGCAGCCTGCTTCCCCCTACCTCTCTCTGCCTGCCTCTCTGCCTACTTGTGATCTGTCAAATAAATAAATAAAATCTTAAAAAAAAGTGAAACAATTAGGAACTCCCCTTCCAAATTCTTTTTTTTTAAAATTTTATTTATTTATTCGACAGAATTCACAAGTAGGCAGAGAAGCAGGCAGAGAGAGAGAGGAGGAAGCAGGCTCCCCACTGAACAGACAGCCCGATGTGGGGCTCGATCCCAGGACCCTGGGATCATGACCTGAGCCGAAGGCAGAGGCTTTAACCCACTGAGCCACCCAGGCGCCCCATCCCCTTCCAAATTCTTAAAGTGAGAAAATATGCTTCAAGTACATAAAAAGTTGCAAAACTGCCCAGGGGCACAACAAAACTCTCTTCCTTCCATAAGACTCATCACTGTTCAGATAAGCTCATTCGTATTCATGGCTTTAGCTACTACAGATGGTAACTCCTAACTCCACTGTCCACCCAAAACTTCTCTCCTAACATCTGCATCCATATAGCCAGTTGCCTAATGGACATACATCTCTTACTTATACACCACAGTCGCATTTCAAATTCTTAATGTCCAAATCTGTAATTATCATGCCTCTCAAAACTACTTCTTTTGTATCCCACATCTTGGTGAAAGAACACCACTACAACTCATTTGCCTACGGTGGATATGTAGACTACATGCTTACTATCTGCTTCCCCCTTGCTTCTTTTTTTTCTTTAAAGATTTATTTATTTAGACAGGCAGACACACAGACACACACACAATCTCACAATCTCAAGTAGACTCCATGCTCAGCATGGAGCCCAGTGTGGGGCTTGATCTGACGACCCTGAGATCATGACCCGAGCGGAAACCAAGAGTCAGATGCTTAATCAACTGTGCCACTCAGGTGCCCCTCCCCTGCTTCTTAAGTCCATTTAACCACTGAGTCTATTTTGCCCCCTAAATTTCTCTTTATTTAGCTCAAATCCTGCTACTACTGCTCCAGTTTAGGTCTTCATCATTTGGGACCTGAAATACTGTAAAACCTTATAAGTAAAACCCTTTATATTAGGTCAGTGAGGACTGAATGAAATAATATAGGTATTAAGTATTGGCATAGACCTTGGCACATAAGTGCCCAGTGAATTGTAGCGATGGTCCTGTTCTTCTCAAAGCCACATATGAAACATATGGCTCATATAACTAATGACATTCACATGTGCAACTTGCTCTTGAGGGAACACATCAGACTGATAGAACCCTCACTTCCGACTTTGTGTGTATTCACTGTACCATATAATGCTTATCTCAAGTCTTAACTGGACAAATTTGCAGAAGTTATCAGTAATAACGTGATATTTATAAGAAAGGCTGTGAGTTAGATCCAATTTTTTGTGCTCTATTTTTTATCTCATCCTCACCTTTCTCTTTCATTCAAAAAAAACCATAATGGAATCAAGTCAATGAGAGCCAAATTATCGAAATTAAAGCAAGTCAAGGTTATCTCTATAATTTATTTAAAAAGGAGGCAATGGGTAAGCTCTGATACTTTATAGAGTGACATTATTTAATATGTCTCACAACTGATCATGACAATTTCTGGCACGCTCCAGAGATAAGAATTACTGCTCTATAGAACAAACTTGAAAAAGGAAACTCTGATCATTACAATGCTTAATACTTTTCAGCAGTTCTCCAATACCTAGAATAAACCTGAAATCCTAAGCATAATCTGCAAAGCCTTTTATAATCTGGGTTCATCAGCTACCTTCTCACGTGTACCCCGTGCTAGTCACAACAAACTGTGCACAGCAACCTGGAAGCATTCTGCCATTTTCAGGCTGGCCTGACCACAAATAGCATGTGCTGCTCCCTCAGCCTGGGATAGAATACATCCTTCTGCTCCCTAAAGCTGCCAGGAAAATCCCTTCATTGCTTCTGGAAAGCTTTCTTGGAAATCTTTCTGACTGAGCACCATCTGTAAACTTCTTTAACACAAAAAAATGTACCACTGTAACAGCACACGTGACACTGTGCTGTATACTTCTGGCCATCTCCCAACTAGACCATGAGCTTCCTGAGATCAGGAATTCTATCTCAGTCACATATTTGATCCCTGGATCTTCACATTTTAAGCACACTGTAAGTGTTGAACACATGGATTAAAAAGAAATCCCAGAAAAAAAAATGAAACATCTGGTTTAAGAAATAATTGTTAAAAAAGGGAAAGGCTAACACTTCATTTTAAATCAGTTATAAAGCCAAGTATCATCTATGCAGACATTAGTTAACAGAGGCTTCATCTCTATGCCAAAAGAATCAACCTACATTTTTGACATACCCTATTTACTTATGTGATCATCTCAACTCAGGCTTCCACCTCTAAGAGAAATCAGCAAGCACGTTTACCAGTATGTATCTTCTTTATCTCCTCTATGTTTTCCTTATTCGGAAGTGGAAAACTGCTCTTCTTTTTCTAATTTTTAAAATTTTCACTCTTGATTTTAAAAGAGCATTTTCTATGAATAAAGTAAAACTAGAGCAGAGTTGGAAAGCAAGTCTGCCAGAGTATGGCAGATCTTCCAGTGAGGAAGGCTGTTCGAATGGATTTCAAGAAGAAAACTATAAAACCATACTACTGTTTATTGTGAAAAAGATGAGACCCTTTTCTATATAATATGAAGCAAAAATAGAACATGGTGCAGTTATTCTAGGGAATAAGGGCTTTGCGACCAACTGCTTAGTTCAAAGCATCCACATGCTCCCGATATGTAACTATGGACAAATTCACACAAAAATTCTAGCCTTGGTTTTCTTCTGTGAAATGGGGATACTACCACCTATTTTACAGGGTTTGGAAGAGGATTAAATGGGATGATTTAGGTGAGGTGCAGTGTGAGGCACAAAAAAGACACACAAATCATGAAGATTACCCCCATTATCATCATTCTTCTTCTTCTTCTTCTTTTTTAAAATTTTATTTATTTGTTAGAGTGAGAGAGAGAGCACAGTTAGGCAGAGTGGCAGGCAGAAGCAGAGGGAGAAGCAGGCTTCCCATGGAGCAAGAAGCCCGATGCAGGACTCAATCCCAGGATACTGGGATCATGACCTAAGCCAAAGGCAGCCACTCAACCAAATGATCCACCTGGGCATCCCATCATTCTTCTTCTTATTACTATTATTTTGGTTAACAGATTTATATTTTTTTATTCCAAATTTTTATTTAAATTCTAGTTCATGACATACAGTGTAATATTGGTTTCAGGAGAATTCAGCGATTCATCACTTACATATAATACCCAGTGCTCACTACAACAAGTGTACTCCTTAATACCCACCACCCATCTAGCCCATCCCCCACCCACCCCTCCATCAACCTTGAGTTTGTTCTCTATCATTAAGAGTCTCTTATATTGTGATAAGAGCTGAGATGCCCTTCAACAGATGAATGGATAAAGATGATGTGGTCCACATATACAGTGGAGTATTACTCAGCCATCAGAAAGGATGAATACTCAACTTTTCCATCAACATGGATGGAACTGGTGGAGATTATGCTAAGCAAAATAAGTCAGGCAGAGAAAGTCAATCATCATATGGTTTCACTTATTTGTGGAACATTAGGAATAGCACGGAGGACATTAGGAGAAGGAAGGGAAAAATGAAGGGGGGAAATCAGAAGGGGAGATAAAGCATTAGAGACTATGGCCTCCAGGAAAGAAACTGAGGGTTTCAGAGAGGAGGGGGATTGGGGATGGGTCAGCCTGGTGATGGGTACTAAGAAGAGCATGTATTAATGGAGGACTGCGTGTTATACGCACACAATGAATCATGGAAAACTACATCAAAAAATAATGATGTACTGTATGGTAACTAACATAACAACAAAAAAGTCTCTTATACCACCATTATTATTCATCATGCTTGTCAGTAAGTAGTTTTAGATGTATAGATAATAAAGCCAAACCAATACCTTCTGGGAAACAAAATAATAGGTCCATTTTTGAGTTCAAGTTATTTGGTAACATCACTTCAAAATAATACTTTATAAAGTGTTTTTATTTTTTAATTTATTTATTTGTCAGAGAGAGAGGGAGAGAGAGCGAGTGAGCACAGGCAGACAGAGTGGCAGAAAGAGGCAGAGGGAGAAGCAGGCTCCCTGCCGAGCAAGGAGCCCGATGTGGGACTCGATCCCAGGACGCTGGGATCATGACCTGAGCCGAAGGCAGCTGCTTAACCAACTGAGCCACCCAGGCGTCCCAAAATAATACTTTATAAACAAAAGTTTGTAACTGATTATTATTTTTTCTCACCAGGGATTATGAGAAATTATTTTCTAAGACGCTTATAATAGGAAGCCACACTTACCTTTGCTGTGTCCGAAACAGAATTCCAGTAACCACCACTGAGTGAGAATTTTCCGCTGCCTATCCGTGCTAATATTTCCTCTGGTGTATCATCAGGGCCATTTGCAAATGGAGTGTAACTAATTTATAGTGAAATTAAAATGTTAATGAATAAAATTTCTTTTTTGGTTGGTAATATTCACATTTATTTGCAGTGTTCAAGAGTACTCCAGTTAATTTAATTAATGTAATATTTTATTAAAATTTCCTAAAGTGAAAAATATCAACATCATGAAGCACCATAAAGCACCCGGTCAAGGTATAAGCTATGAAATATTAATTAGACTTAATGTATGATAATATAAATATTTTAAGATATGACACATTAGAATAGACTATTTAAAATTAGTGTATGTTTATAACATAAGAGTACAAAAGAGGTATGGAAAAAATCAAGACCTTAAGACATTAACAAATGGTACATTTGAGAAAGCCAGTAATGATAGTTATAAATGTGGTACATATACATATATAGAGAGATATACACACACAGGATTATTAGATAATATGAGAAAACATGAAAAGAAAGATATTACAACAGAGAGATTTAAAAAAAGAACAAAATATTGATGAATAAATGCTGATTACAACATATGGTCCACTCACCCAGTAAGCATTGTATAGAGGAGGACACCAAGACTCCATATATCACAAGCAGCATCATAGCCTTGTCGTTTTAAAACCTAGAAAAAGCAAAAATTAGTATTAACACACTACTGTTTAGAGAACTGAATAGGCTGTGAACTGTACTATTTTCTAAATCAATGTATTTAAGAAAAACCTCAACAGAATATGATTAACTAGCAAGAAAATATATTAATACTATTCTACAACTAATAATTCATTCATAAATATGAATATATATTTACACATATATTTATTTGATTTTGGTATCTGAATTAGCATTTGTTGAGTGATGCTATGGCATATAGAGGACTATAAAATAAAATGAAATTAAGTTTCTTTTTCTCCCCACTGCTTCCCTCTTTCTTCTTTAAATGAATTTATATTCATTTTTGTACGAGGTTGCAGGAGTGGTTACATAAAACATTACTTTTAGGAATATATATAAAAGTACAAATAACATAATGCAAAATTATACTTTTACATATAAAAAATATGATTCACTCGAGCATTTAGTAATCACCAACTATTATCCGGCATGAAGAGTGATAAATATAAAACACTCTTGTTTCCTCAAGAAAATTAGAATACAGCAGGGGAAATAAACATACACATAGTTAATAATTCAACATGGTAAGTATTATAACAAAAGTATGCCTAAAGTGTTATAGGTATAAAGATGAGGAAACCATTCATTCATTTTTGTTTTTAGAGACTTATTTATTTATTTTAGAATGAGAGGGAGAGCGAGAGTAAGAACGGGGTGGGGTGGGTGGGGAAGGTGAGAGAATCTCAAGCAGACTGCCTGCTGAACATGGAGCCTGACGTGGGACTTGATCCTATGACCTTGAGAAAATGACCTGAACTGAAGTCAATAGTCAGACGCTTAACCGAATGAGCTGCCCAGGTGCCCCCAAACAATTCATTTTTGATATGGGGAGAGAAGGAAGACTACGGGGCAGCCTGCTGGTACTGGGCCTATAAGTAAGAATTCAGGAAGCAAAGGGAGGAGGTGGAGGAGAGCAGGGGACACTCAAAGGGCAGAGGCAAGAGAGTAGCGCATGCTTAAAGACAGGCAAGGATTCAGTGTGGCCAGATGTCCAGATGGGGGACACCAGAGAGAACGAAGAAGGGCTTTTACAAATATCTTAAGGATTTAAAATGTTTTTCCTGTAGGCAATCTGTGGTCACTGAAACATTACACAGGGAAATAAAATATGTAGACGTGTATACCAAAAGAGTAACTCCAGGTATAGAGGAAATGCTGGCAAGAAGACAGACTGGAAACAAGGTCATCTGATAGGATGCAATTTGTAGCAAACTAAGTGAAAGAATATGAGGAACCACACTAAGGCAGGACATGGAAAGGAAAAGACGTCATGATAAAACAGGAGGGACTTAGTAGAGATGGGATGTATGGGTAAAGGAAAAGGGGTCTAAACTATTCAGGAATCAGAATGGAAAGGGTTTGGTGACTGACAGGATGTAGAGAAATGATGGAGAAGGAGCATTTCAGGAGGACTTCCAAGTTTTAATCTGAATGACTAAGTGGTGAATCTCAGACAAAGAGTTAAAAGGTCAAGTCTAGGGAGAGTTTAATCATATAAGATTTCCTGAAGAATATGAATTTAGAGGCTCTGAAGCAAAAAAGGTCTTGAAGCAAAAAAATTTGAAACAAAAAAACATTAGGTTCTGAAGCAAAAAACATTCCAACATGCCAAGGCAAAACAGCTGCAAGGCGATTTGTAGAAGCAGATTGCTTGTCTGAAGCAAGAAGCCCTCTTGAGGAATAATGAGATGGCTAGATGAAGTGACCATGCTTGGACATCTGTATGTGTCAGAAGCTGTGAATATGTGGACAAAGAAGCAAAAAGTCTGTCCCTCATTAGTTCTAGTCCCACCAAGGGAACAGGTGCAAGTAGTCTTTTAAAAAGTATTATTTTATATTCAGAAGTAACAAGATTACAAAACATTTGGAAAATAGAGGGGGAAATGCAGCTCTACAATCCAATGATATCCTATATTACCAACTGTTACCATTGTTTGGTGAAGTATCTAATGGTAAAAGCAGATATTTTGTAGCCATGTTGCCTGGGCTCAAATCTCAATCTGACTTCAAATGACATAACCTCTCATTCTGCACCTGGTTTCTTGTAAAATTCAAGTAAAAAGTCTCATTTCACATAAGAGAAAAAATTATTATATGTAAATGCTATTTGTGAGGATGAAATCAGTTAATACATGTGACTGGCACATAAGCCCTATATTAGGGTTAACTATTATTTTTTATTATATAGTTCCGTCACATTTTTAAAAAGATTTTATTTATTTATTTGACACAGAGAGAGAGATAGCGAGAGGGAATACAAGCAGGGGGAAGTGGGAGAGGGAGAAGCATGCTTCCCGCTGAGCAGGGAACCTGATGCGGGACGCGACCCAAGGACCATGGGATCATGACCCAAACAGAAGGCAGACGCTTAACGACTGAGCCACCCAGATGGCCCCACAATTACATTTTTTTAACACGGTGATAATAAACATGCATGAAATCTTGAGGGCAAAGCAGTGGACTTAGATTTGCTACAATGGGGAACCAAAATTTCTTAGAAAAAGAAGCAACTTGATCAAAGCAGCGCTTGAAGACTTCAGTAACTCTACAGCTCTTCCGTGGAATGATCACAGAAGGAGAGAGGGAGCAGGGTGCAGCTAGGCTGTGGCAGTCATTTGGGCTGCGGTGAAAGAAGCAGGGCTAGGATGGCAGTTCTGTGAAAGGAAGAACCTCGAACTGGTTTTAGGGGATAACAGAGATGGTACCTAGTTATGTAGCTAAAGACAAGAAGAGACCATGATGTTTTAGCCTCAGAAATATAGGAAGATGGTAACAAAACCAGGAAATTAGAAGAATATTAGGAAAGGATAAGAATAAACTAGTTTCCATTTAATTCCATGTGCTCACAGGCCCCAAAGTGTCAGTGATAGCAGACCGCTACAGATGTGTGATTATGTAGAAAGACAGAAGGCAGAGCAAAAAAAGAACTGTAGTAGACTAAGTAGTAGGGGACCGAAGACAGGATTTATTACCATCAGAAGAAAAAGAGCTGACATTTTAATTATTTGTTCAGTAGGTCTTCAATGAAACAACTATTAACCACTCTATATTAAACACAGCAGGGTGCCTGGGTGGCTCAGGTCATGACCCCAGAGTCCTGGGATCCAGCCCCACATCAGGCTCCCTGCTTGGCAGGAAGTCTGCTTCTCCCTCTCCCACTTCCCCTGCTTCTGTTTGCTCTCTCGCTGTGTCTCTTTCTGTCAAATAAATAAATAAAATCTTTAAAAAAAATAAACACAACAAATGAGTTTTTTTTTTAAAGATTTTATTTATTTATTTGACAGGCAGAGATCACAAGTAGGCAGAGAGGCAGGTAGATAGAGAGATGGAAGCAGGCTCCCTGGATGCAGGGCTCGATGCCAGGACTCTGGGATCATGACCTGAGCCGAAAGCAGAGGCTTTAACCCACTGAGCCACCCAGGTGCCCCTGAGTTTTTAAATATACTGAAATACTGGAAGCAAATAATTCACAATTACCTCCGGTGCAACAAAATTTGCAGTATAACAAGGAGTCATGAGAAGACCGTTTTCTGCTCTTAGCTGTTTGGCAAAGCCAAAATCACAAATTCGAATAGATTCTGGATTGCCAGATTCATCCACATAAAGAATGTTGCTAGGTTTCAAGTCTCTGTGAACCACCTAATTGAAATACAAATTAAAGAGGTACATTAACAATACATTTCCATTACGGAAAACTCTTTATTCGCAAAATGTTAAGTGACGTACTAACAAGATGAGTGCTGACCTTTAAATTATCTCATTTTAAAATGCTGATAATGTAAATTTAACTCTCTAGCACAGGACTGGGGCAAGGACAGGAGGAAGAAAAAAACCAGTATGTACGCCTTCCTCTTTGTCCAATTGAGTAGTCAAAGCTAGAAGTCAAGAAGCTCTAGGATGAAATGAATACATTCCACTTGTTAGCTTCTGAGAGCAAGGACAAACAAAGTAAGAATAATGTATTGAAAATAAATTCCTTAAGAAGTAAGCTCTTAATTTCCTTTTATAATTGAATACAACCCATGATTCTCTGGTTCTGCGTCTAAATTTGCAATGGACCCAGTTCTCAAGAGTCTGGAGTGGCCTAGCAAAAACGGTGATAGGTCTTCCAGGTCAGAGGACCTTGCTTACTTTTTCTTGGGAAGCATAAGAATTTAATATAAACAAATCAGGATTTCGAAGTATCACTTCAAGCTCAGTGGGAGAAATTTATGTAGAGGAATAACAGCAGAATAAGCTAGTTAACAGTTATTCTCCATTAATGCATAAAGTAACATCAACCTTTGTAATTTTAGTTCAAACATTAAGAAAAGGTTAAAAAAAAAAGGAAAAGGTAAAGGGGTGTGTGTGTGTGTGTGTGTGTGTGTATACGCGCGCGTGTGTGTGTGTGTATAAAATGTTAAAAAGACTTACCCCTTGTGCGTGAAGATATTCAACAGTTTTGGTTATAGTAAACAGGACAGCGCTGGCCTCTCTTTCAGAGAAAAATTTCTGTCTAAGAATTTTATCCAGCAATTCACCCCCTTTCATAAGTTCTGTCACTACATACACATATTTTCCATCATCATATACCTGTAAAATTCAACATCAAAATGTAAAAAATTATTTGAAGCTTTACATGTGCTCAGAATAAAGTTTAGCATATTTAAGAGAAATTAAAACTCATTTTATAGTCAAGGAAAATTTTACTTATCACAACCAATAGATGGTATAAAATCTGAAAACCATTTTATACATATAAGAATATTAAAAAACGAATTGATTAGACTGGATGTCAGAAAAATAAGCTGTAATTTTCTTCTATGAAACATAAGTCATGGCAATCAGAGTAACTATGGGCAACGTATATCAAAGGGCACTGAACTTTTTCTCTCAGGGTTTCTCTTGATCTTTCTATCTACTGATGAAGGCAGGGATTGGGATAAAGACACATGCCTGTAACTTTCCTGGAACTCCTACAATTACAGAACTGTATTTACATATGCAGTACAATGAATTATCCTGGTTTTGATTAAACTGAAAGACAAGTTGTGGCAAGAATTAAGTAGGAAGATTAAGTAGCAAAAATTCCATCTAACCACACAGAAGCATGCTGTTTACTTCTCATGTAGAAATAGAAAGCTCCTTGTAATTTTGATTTGTACTCCAGGCAATCCCAAACTGAAATGACCCCTTCATTAAACTTCAGTTCCTTTTATTTCCCTTCACCACAGGGTTACTGCACACTTTTATTTAGTTCCATAAGAGGTACCATGTGCTGGGGCCCCCAAAATGGAGAAAACAAGGTACCCCTCCTCAATGTTTTTATTCTAGTAGAGAGAAAGATAGAAACAAGAGTTAAAAAGTCGGAGATGCTATAATAAAAGTCAGGAAAATTTTAGAGACTTTGGAATTTGAAATGAAGGAAGGAGGAAAGATGTGAAAAACAGTGACAGCTTGGGGAGTTTGTAAGGCAAAGATGAAAATATTTTCTATAACTTCTTTTTGATTTACTTGGATTCTTGCAGGTTATATCAAAGAGTCACTTAAGTTACACAGTTTCACATTTAATGGGACTAAGCTAACATTCTCCTTCTAATAGTGAGCAGCAATAAATTAATCTGAGGAAATTAGGAGTTTTGGTTATGAAGAAGGGAGAGTAAACTTTGGAATTCATGAAATCTCAGAGGTGAAAGGCGAAAGGTACCTTAAAAGTCCTCTGGCTGAGCTGGCCACAGGACATGTCAGGTCTACAACCCAGATACAGCCTTTGAGCACTATCAGCAAGAGAAGATTTAATGCTGTCTGGGGAGTTCACACCTTTTGCCAATAGCTCTGTTATGATAAAAACCACAGGTAGCAAGGAGGGGATACCTTACTTGTCTGGGGTATAGTGATGCTCAAGACAGGCTTCCTGGAGGAAGTAATGTTTTAGCAAAGTTTTAGATGCATGGTAGTAAGCCAGGCAAAGAAGGGAAGTGGTAGTATTAAATGAGGAAACCATAAATTCAAAGACAGAACAGCATGAGAAAAGGAGGAAAGTTTAAAGATGCGCACATAGTGGAGCATGGTTGGGGGATGGGGTGGGAGAGGAAGTGTGAAAACCACTGCAGACAGAGGAAGGCAAGGACTGGAGGTGAGGGGGTATGAACTGTAGGCAGAGGAGTAACGTGGTTACATACGAGTTTTGCTCTCTCTGGCAGTACTGTGGAAGACAGTCTGGGGAGTCCATGGCGCATGAGACTAGTCAATCCCTAATACTATTTAATACACAAATGTTCCAATAAAGATATTAAAAGCAATAATGTCAGTAACACTTTTCTTAAAGCGAAAGTATAAGAATTAACTACAGAAACAGGTTTTTTTTATTAACTTAAATTATGCTGTATATGTTGTCCTTCAATTTTTTTAAAACTTACTCTTATTAAGTGATTTGTCTACCACATTATATTTGAAAACATTCCAAATGTGAGCTGGACAACTGATTCCAATGATCGAAGTTCAAGAATCTACTACTTACATCCTTTAGAGTAATGATGTTTGGATGCTGTCCATAACGAAGAAGAATTTCAATTTCTTCTGTTGGGTCTCTCTTGCTTTTATCAATAATCTAAAAGGCAAATATTTATCATAAAATCTTATGAACTATTAAGGTCACAAATAGCTACAGACTTTAGGTATTATCTTATATAAATACTGGACATATGAGCCATTTATGAATCAGTTTTATTCAAGTACTTGGCCAGACTGTCTTATCAAAGTTTGAAAGCCAGTCTAAGTTTAGGACTTTCTAAACACTCAAAAGCCTCAAGAAGAGGTACCAAGAACATATCCTTCCTCCCTCCTTGAGTATCTTTAAACCCTGGAAAATCAGTTAACTTCCAAGCCCAATCAATACAGATAATTAAGAACAAGGTGTATCTATAATACTACCACTAGCATCTGTTTATTGAATTTACTTTACTTCCTTTAATAAAATGCTTCAATGGAATAACCCATTAGTTGTAAGCTACTTACAAAAAACTTAATTAACAGCTAAGTAGAACAAGCTTATTTTTGAAGCTAGGCAGAAAGCTAAGCAGAAAACCACACCTAGAATTTTACTTGACTAGAGTTAAGTTTAATTATTATAATAAAGCCCTTTAAAATACTAATGTAGCTTTCCAACCCTTTTATGTCAGCAGCTTCTTAAAAATATACCTCTTAATGTTTTAATCTGTTTAAGTAATATTATATCTATTTTTAAAAGGACAAGTTTGGCTTTCATTTTGTCCAAAGGGTAGTCTGAAACAAATTCTGTGACCTTTATATTTTCAATTTTAAAAAAGCTTAGTAATTAATGTATGCAATAAATACTCGAATGCTCCAGCAGTTGAGGAAAGAGCTTGCAACTCACAGTACAAGCCAAATCTGCTATCTGAAATAGATTTAGTTATAAAACAGTTCTGTATGAGGAGAAGAGGGAATACAAACATTAGGTGTACACTGTAATCAAATGCAAATGATAGTGTGGAATTACCATAGCAAGTTGTGGACTACCATAGCAAATGGATGATTAAGAGGAAACGTATATGGAATAGACATCCTAATTCAGGGGAGATGATCCAGGACTAGTCTTTTGAAAACTAGAACACACTGGGAGGTGTTATTCCCAGCAACATTCTCTTTGATCTGCTAATCTGAGCAGAGCTTATGTCACATTCAGACTTGTGTTTGTAGATCTTAGATTTGTAGTAATTTCAGTAGAATGAAGTTGTGCTGGGTTTGGTTTTTTTTTTAATTTTTTAAAAAATTTATTTATTTGGGGACACCTGGGTGGCTCAGTTGGTTAAGCGGCTGCCTTTGGCTCAGGTCATGATCCCAGCGTCCTGGGATCGAGTCCCACATCGGGCTCCTTGCTCGGCAGGGAGCCTGCTTCTCCCTCTGCCTCTGCCCTGCCACTCTGTCTGCCTGTGCTCGCTCTCTCTCTGACAAATAAATAAATTTTTTTAAAGATTTTATTTATTTATTTGTCAGAGAGAAAGAGCGAGAGAGAGCGAGCA